>JAVJAQ010004649.1:372972-401625 GCA_032362365.1 Zygogramma bicolorata
ATCTCATGAAATAGCATTGTGAATATATAATTTTCGTTTGGATTGCGACTTAGTATTTTTTCTAATAAGATCGGCCGATTCTATTCCATACTAGCTTATAGCTCTACTACTATTTTTCGCTTTTTATATTTTCACTGAGCTGATTCGTTTTATAAATTTTTCCTACCCAATAATGTTGAAATCGATTTTCTGTTGGCCTACAAACCGAGTGAAATTGAATTACTAGCTAGGTACCATTTCGACACCTTCATGTGTTCAACAATAAATAATTAGGTGTATGCTGTTTTTAGTTTTTTGTCCAAGAAAATATATATGCTAGTATAAATTTTTATTTATCAAAAAAAAATATTTGAAAAATAATTATTATTTGGAGACACGATTTTTATAATTGCAGTTAAAATCGGAGCCAACTTACATGTCTTGTGATAATTATTGTTCAAGTTACCGTTACATTGTGTAATTAGTAGGCACTTAATTGCAAACATGCGAATTACCGCTTGGAAAGCTACCCAGTTATATTTAATTTCAGCCTTTGGTTATAAACTATGTGTCATAAATCAACATTTCGTCTTTCATACTTCACGGGATAGATTATACACCAGAAATAAAGATGCTCCTCATTAACTATAGATTCCCGTTGGAGTAAAGGACGCAACTTTGTAAATTGTATGGTTGTAAAATGTTTCAATAAACTTATTTATAGAGTAAGTACTGCCTAATACCCTATAAGGTCCGGAATTTTTCACAAAAGAGTACCTAGTGATCCGACAAATTGCAGATCCAGATTCTAGATGTTATACTTTGAAGTATAAATCATACTTCACTATGTATGTTGAATTTAGTGAATTAAAAAACACAATAATAGAGAGCTGATTATTTATTTTAAAATTAACGTAATTTATGCTATATAACTTGCAATCATGCATTTCATCTACACTAGCGTCAAAAAAATATTCTATATATAATTATTATAATATAGACAAGTCGGATTACAGGGGTCCCGGATTAGATGAAAGATGCCGGATTACCGGAGGTCCACTCTATATTATTGTATTGTATTGAATATATAATAATAATTATACGTTTTAGCTGGACAATTGCTGTTGGATGAATTTTTGATTGCAATACATAATACTTCAATTTCATTGAATTACATTTACCATTTGAATGTTATAGTCTATTGTTACTCTAAAGATGGCCATTAATATTTTTATCTGATGGCATGTCATAATGACAACGTTATGTCACTCAATTTTGATGACATAAGGAAGCTCATTATGGGACTAAGTACCATAATGAATTCATTATGGTACTAAGTACCATAATGAAATTCTATAAGGAAAACATGTTGTCAAGGAAATGGCAATGCACAGCTCACTCACCTACTAATATTTGAAACTACACAATACTTACTCCTTTAAAAATAGTTGTCATTGTGACATGTCGAAAATGCAGTTTTTAATTTTTCGAAAATGTATTGATATAAATGCCATCGGATAAAATTTTGTATGTAATACGAATCATAAACAATCATTATGGCACACGCCGTGTTATCGGACTCGGCTACGCCTCGCCCGATAACATTCACGACTTGTACCATAATGATCGTCTTTATGATCCTTATTACATAAATAACTATTATTTCGACTTCGAGGTTATAACGCGATGCGATCTAGTCTAAAGCCTAACCTTACCTCATGATTATTTCCAAAATCTTATAATGACAAAAGGTAGAAAGTGATGAAGAAGGTAGAAGGTGTACCGGGCACCTAACGAATGAAAACTTCTGCTTCTGATCGTTTTGTTTTTTTCGGTGCAAAAAAGAAGGCGAATATATGCCCTTTTTCCGAACTCCGACTTAGAAGGGCCGAAACTTCGGAACGAAGGGAGAGCGCCAGGTTTCGGATTCGTATTCAGCGGTGCGGCAGGAAAAACATAAGTTGGTGTCAATTTTTTTTAGAAACGGTGTTGCCCGTTAAACAAACATTCGCCAATGGATGAAATAAATGCATAGTTGCAGGTCTGAAGACACAAATTTTCAAAACATAGATCCACACGAAAGGGAAGCCCTGTTATTGTCAGAGAGCACTGCCTGATTCAGGTCACGAGAGATACGAATTACCATGAACTTCAAAGTTTTGAAGTTTGTAAACATCGGGAAAACCTCTCTCGTCAAGGAGTTCCAAAGTTTAGCTGTTCTTTCGGAAAAACATCCATAGCAAGAGAGGTTCGTCAGGTATACAACCTCACAACGAAGGGGTGGGAATTCTGTACTCGTCGTGCAAGCATCTATAGAAAACAGACAAGTCTCCGACCCTTCTACGATGCTCTATTCAACGAAGTGAGCGAATCCGTGAGCGAAGAATCGCCCTTCAAGACGGATTGCTGTTGCCTTTCTTTGAAAAGAATCAATTAATATTTGGTACCGAGCCCCACCCATAAGAACTATATTCCAAGACACATCTTCAGAAGCTGACGAGAAGTGAAGTATTTCTTCGCATGGAATAGGAATCCAAGCCTCTGGGAAGCACCTTTAGCCATCGATCTCACATGGATTCCCCATGAGAGATTTTCTCAATTTGTATACCAATCACTTGAATCAACCTGATACCATTCATATTTCTATACGGAAAGATATTAGTTCTATTTGCCCCTCCATCCATTTCTGGGAATACTTTGAGTGATACATTTCTACCCCCGAAGAGGTGGAATCATCCTCAGAGAATAAAAATAAACGAGAGCAAAAAAATGGGCAATCTTTCGAGTGTTTAATGTATATAACATGATTCAGAAGCGCTTATATGCTTATATTTTTGTACAATTAATTTAATATGTACTATACTTTATTGAGACCCAGTATACCCATAATTGCATCAATACCGCTAATGATTAAAGCGGAACGCATTTATTAATTGAGTGAAAATATATTGGATCATTTCATAAGGTAAATTGAGATTTATAATTGGTTTAATGGAAATGAAAATTGATTTTACGGTTATTTTAAATGAGTAAATCGAGTGCGCCAGCTCATTAATTAAGCAATCACGACCATAGATATAATGTATGATATTTTTTGAAACCGTTCACACCATTAGGCTATCATTTTTTGTTTGTGGGTTATCGAATATTGACATTGGGAAATGAAATGGAGAACTTTAGATGCTATACAATTTGGTCAACATGTTGCAACAGTTCTGAGCGCCATCAAAACAAATGGAATGGCCGTAAATGAAAACAATAATGAAAATTCAGCTACTTATCATTTGATGCACCCATTCGAAAACAAGAAGAAGTCACGTTCATGAAATGACTGAAGTCAACAAGTCTTACTTTTTGTATTCAAGGTCATAAAATTAATAGTATATTACATTACTAGTGCGGAGAGTGACATTTTTCACAGGAGTGGAAATATTGTAGCACGAGGCCTACTTAAGCCAAGTCTGACAAACCCGCACCAGTGTGAAAAATAATTTTCGCACAAATAATGTGCACTATTTTTTCTACAATCACCTATTTATCAAACAAAATGTAAATATCAGATCCTGTATATGTAATAAACGCCAAAATCGTCAAGTCTATGTTTGAATATTGTTTCTAAAAAAAGTGCTCATGAATTTGCAATAACTTTTATAATGAAATGGAGAAATAACGATAATTAACGTTGATTTTAAACTGTGACAATAATTAAGTACTTATAATACAACGCTTCTCTTTCTTTTCCGTATTTTTTATGAATAATTAGTTACCTATCAGGCCAGTTTTTATATTAATAATAACAATAATAGGAAGGAAGCTCGAAAAATTTCATACTGTGTAACAAGTAGGATTATGTTGCACGACCGTGACAAAATCTTATAAAATAGCGGGAGTTACATCAGAAAGAATTTTCTATCGTGTTATTTAATTTTTCTGATGAAGATGATGTGTTCCTATTTTTTCGGTTCATGAAAAAAAAAGCAATTTTATTGAACTATATTTAGTGGGAATACTGTGTTACTAGTGCAATACAATTTTTATTGCACTTATCTATCATTCTACCATTGGTATATGTATGTACATTGACATTGAGGGAAATTGAAGAGGCCGAAAAATCTTCTAGGTAAAACATGCATTTCAGAATGAAATATTCAGTCTAGCTTTAAAATGAGCTGGATGAGAATATAACACAAAGAATTGATTGAAAAAGTATCTACGCTTATTCGACTCGCAAAAATTGAACGAATTTTCCCGCCTTTCTACCCTTATCACCAACAGATATTTACAACAGTATTAGTTCGGGATAATTATTTGGAACGTCGTGACTAGACTATTCCACCCCTCAGATTTACCATTTGAAAGCGAAAAAAATGAAAAAAATTGTCTCGTCAAACTGTGCGGAAATTATTGTTGGTAATCAGGGCTGAAAAATGCCTCAATTTCAGGTTATTGAACCATTTTTACAAGTAAATTAGGAAGGTTTTTGTTGAATAATTTTTTGTGTAATATACACATCCAGCCCATCACGAAACGACACTAAAACCTTAATTCTATAATGTATAATTTCAATGGATAGATACCCCTAAGCCCGTGAATTTTGGAATATTATACTTCGAAATACCATAAAATCAAGCGAAGCGTATTGGAATACCGCCTATGCCATTGACTTAGAATCAAATCAAAGATGAACATTCTTTTTGTATTCCCTTCGCTGCCGTGTACATACAAGGTTCGTTTACATTACATGAGTGCCATATTGAAAACATATTGAAGGAAATATATATAAAATATACATTAAAATTTATGTATGTGTTCAATCTCAAAGGACGACAAATATTAATGTTGATTGTGCGACAATAATTTTGGCAGTACCACTTTTCACGAATCAATGAGAAGTCATGCATCATTATATCATCATAGATCTGTGCATTTGGAATTGTAATCAAGTTTATTAATTCAGAATTTCTGCGAGACGATTTAGAAAATGCACCCATCTTTTGCTGTTCAATATGTTCTTCGAAGAACAGTTATTTTAACATACCAATAAGGGTACAAAGTAGGTTTTTTGGACCTAATCTTACAAAGAATACATACATCTGTTTCAACCCATGGTGCATACATACTTTTATATCCTGCCAATTCGTTATTGCTTCAATAAAATAAATATTTATGAAATGAAAAATCAGAAAATTATTATCGATTTTCAGTTGATACTATAAACTGCTGAGGAAACAATGAAACATGAAACATTAAAATGCTGTAAAATCAAGAGCTTTTATGGTCTTTAGGTGAACTTTATGCAGAAAAAATATATCATTGAGTAGTTGGTAATCAAGCAATAAAAACACAATGAGCTAGTATGTCATAAAATCTATTTCAATAATTTTTTTAATACACTCGTGTAGTCATACGATACCTAACGTCGTGTCGTATACAATGCAGAAAACAATAACTTTTTTCACTATTCACACGAATAATTATTCAAGGTGAATTATTGGTTCTACACATCCTTCACGTTTTTTTATACCCAGCGGAGATGTTACTTTTAAACGGGACTAGATATCAATGTCGAACAGTTTTCGTGAAATGGCAAAAATTGACTTTAACTTTTTTCAAATGGGGCCTTATGATGCCTCGTTTGATAGATCTTGAATTTCTCTATTCAACACCCCTTTATTACTAAGGGCGGGTTCTTCCAACCAAGCCCTACCTAAAAGCTAAAGTGTAACAATCGATTGGCCGTTGAGGACTTAGCTTACAGCTACCCTTCTCAACAATAAATTGAAAAACCGGCCTTATGATAATAATTTATCAAAAGACTCTTGGGTGAACAATTTGAACAAATCTTTTCCCTTGATTTTTCAGGTTTTTTAACTTGACCTTCGAATATGCTTGCTGAACGACACATCGACATTTTTCACTACCGGTTTCTCTTGAAAATATATCAAGTTTCGAATTTAGATACAGATTTTAGAATATATAATTAGACTTTTTGATTCCTCATATTTTTATGAATCCAATGGTGTATAATACCCCTGATATCAACATCCCCATCCACTGATATCTATCGTAGGTAGATATTACAATATATTTTTATTTTCATTTGATATTCCGATCTGAAGAGCTTCGATCTCTACGAGATTATTCAAAACTATCCGTAAAACGGTACAAGCTACATTAAAAGAGTACAATAATTAGATATCAATACGAGAAAATAATGCTAATAAGTAAAAGTTCATCACCCCTGAAACGTTTCATTTTTTGGAATGACAATTCTACATTTCACTTAATTGTGCCTGGAATATCTGAATTGACTTCAAAAAATACAAGAGGGTTGATATTGTTGATGTTCCATTTTGATTCGATATATTATGTAGTGGTTCAATTTCCAAGGCCCAGGCGTACGTCACTAATCAGATTCTGGTCCCATTAATGCTGTTGTCCAGTTCGGGCACTTCTACTAATCGCACTTTATTTGAAACGCTCCGATGCATAACGGCAGTATTGTGGCTTCTAAATGGACACCATTGTACTTATTAAGTCTCCATTGTCGTCGAATCGGTTGAAAAAAAAAACAGGATCATAATTGTTTTACCGTTCATTGACCTGTTAGGAATTTCAATTTTGATTTGAAATCAATAGATGAATGGATGTCCCTAGAAAGTTCTTGATGAAACATTAATCTGATCACAATAATTATGTTCAGTTGATGCCCTAACACAGATAACAATAAAAATGCAAATCTTGTAACAGGTACACTTTTCTCTCTTTGGACACTGTATTTATGGTATCTCATATGCCATGGTCTATATTGACAGATGTGAGGGAGGAGGTCATTTCTGATGAAAGCTAAATGAAGGGGTTCGATTTCTCGCCTTTTTCGAATAATTTGTATTTTTCTGATCTTACATCAAAACAATTGTTTTTGTTGCAAAAAAAGTATGGTAACAAACCTGAAGACATTTTCAATGATTTTTATAGAAGTGAGTAACCGGATTGTTGGTCTTTCATAGGTATTTTGTTTCTAAAAACTTCAAAGTTTACAGAAAGTATGGTCGCCTAATTTTTCTTTTTCTCTTCTTCCAAAAGTTGCAATAGTTCAAATGCATGTAACTGAGTAATAAAAGCGGTTATGACGAAATCAAAAATAGAGGAATTAGTATAAAGATTGCTAATGAGGATATTGAAAGTGTAACAGTGGTGAAGTATTTGGGAGTTTTGATTGACCAAGGACTAACATTCAGAGAACATGTTTTGAAATTTGAAAGTGATAAATACAGTCACCAATAATGTCAATTTTCTGGTGAAAGTATCACCAAGCCTATCTAGATTGTCGAAAATTACAATTTACTACACATTAGTCTCCATCTCCTTCAAGCCCGAAGGACTTGGATCGACTTCAAAAGCAACAAAATAGAGCCTTGAGAGTCATACTGGGGGTACCAATAGAGACACACCAATAGTCAGCATGTTGAGAGAATTGAAATGGATGTCATTAGAAGACTATGTGTACTACCATACAATGGTACTGATATATAGGATGCATCACCATCTATCTCCGGACTACTTGAGCAGAAAAATAACTTATAATGAAAAATATCGTAATTATAATACCAGGAACCAACAGAAATATCCATGTAGGAACCAAAAATAAGAAATGTACTGAAAAATCGATTCATCATGCAGGAATGTTGGCTTTCAATAATTTGGATGATGGTATTAAGGATTGTAATTCGATAGTTCAATTCAAAAGAAAGTTGAAAATGCACATTATGAGCGAATGATTTTATTATTATTTTTGGGTTTAATTATCCCATAGCTATTCTAAGGTTTTGAAAGTGTTGTATTTTTAACGTATCTGTATCAATACTTGGGTCTTACCTTCGTTACCCACTTTTATTTGTCGATATTTTATATATGAGTAATTGAATTTTATTATTTGTGATCGTGACCATTTATTTATATTTTTCATTCATTGTTTGAATATTTTGACATTAGTCTAATTTTAGTTAGGATCAAACATTGTATATTAGCCTATGCTGTGCTAAATAAAGGAATAAATGAATAACTCGAGCCCGTTTTTATACCAGTTTATTATTAGAAGTGACCTACCTTATCAGACACCTCCTTCATTTTGGGACATGATTTATGACATTCTGTTTAATCGACAAGAACGTTACCAAAGCAAAGGTATGTGCACCAAAGTTGCATGTGTCGAGCAGAAAACCCACGTAAAAGTTGCTATGTTCATTAGTTTTGGATGTTTTCAACATCTTTCGCAATCAAGAAGAATCCCGAGGAATGTTCATTTGATGACTTTTTCATCGAAGAAGTTCGAAAAATATAGTACTAGTAGTAATCAAGCTAATCTCTATGGAGTTGAAAATGTCTTTCTGACGGTAACCAGAAAAACACGAAAAAGTAAAATATCGCATTTTTAGATTTTTTCAAATCAATGAAAAGGCCCACATTATATTATATTTCATATACAATCTCTGAGAGAAGGGTATACGAGAAAATGATCGAACTGCTTGCTGAACTGAAGGTGTGAAGTAGACCAAAATATATACCTATCTTATGTAAAGAGATTGCTGCAGATTTTTTCGAAGAGTTCGATCTTTTTTTTCTAATGATTCTCTGGACGTAAATCTTGTATGCCATTTTACAACGTGTCCCAATTTTCATGAATTAACCCTCATATATTGAGTATTGTTGAAAATGGTATTTCGTTTAAGTTGGTGAGCATCAACGGAAATAGTTCATATTCATATAATTCAGGAGTCAGTATAAATGAAAATAATTGATTAATTCAAAAACAGCGTTTCGTATCCATATACATTAGTTGTTCATAACCAACATTAAACGACGACTAAATTCACTCAGCTTGATTTCAGGTATATAAATTATCTCCGAAAAAAATTGAAAATTCTCTGAAAAGGGAGGGGTTTTCCAAGTTTTTTTCCTGACCATGGGTCTGCTCTCCCCATCAAGTCAGAATTTGTGCGAAGTGAAAATCAAAGAGGGTGTTTTTGGCATATAAAAATTATATTGTTGCATAAAAGCTGTATGTCAGAACCTGAAAAACCCAACCATCATCAAAAATCAGCGACATAGCCTAGCGGTTTTTTCGAAAGCTCTAATGTTTTTTTATGGTTATAAGGTCAGCTTTTAACCAAGCTTCACCGATTTGAATAGGCCGTGGGTCACTTTCATATCGTTCCTCTCTTCCACAAAACATTTTCACTTGATTTAATTGATAATTATACTTAATAATGTTTATTCAGTAAGCAATTTACAAAGGAAGTGTATAAATACAAGTAAAAGGATGATCTTACTGAAATGGACCATATTCAACTGAATTGAACTGTCGATGATTTTGATTCAGATTGGATGTACTTTTTAAAAATGTCCCCTCAGAGAGAGATTTTTTGAAGATATTTTGTAAGAGTCATATGTTGATTGTGAATACAAAAGTAAAATTTTCATTTAGATTGATCCCAAATTCTGAATTATTTTTCGAATGGCACACATCACATCACTCACGGACATGAAACACTAACAAATCGAAAACTGAACAGAACCAATTTGATCTCTTAACAAAAAATAGGTGCAATCGGCTGTAAGGTACGGAAAACCAAATACCTACTTTTGAAACTTTTCCTAGAGATCAGTTACCCCAACAACAAACTGATCTTTTTGCACTCGACGCGCGTTTCGCTAACAAGGTTAGCATCTTCAGGAGAAAAAATTCGCAACTCACAATTCGCTTTATTCAAAATGAATTTAAGCCAATGAATTTCACAATTCTGTCCAACTCTGTTATGGAATATTTTGTTTTGCTTGAAAGTGGTTGACATTGTTCCTTGATGCTGAATGGTAACGGTTGGGACTTCCATTGTCTATATTTTTAACTCTATTGAAACCTGTTGCTAAGAACGGAAGGATTAAAATACAAATCAAAACAAATTTTTGGTCAATAACGAAATTAGGGATTGATTGACCAAAGAAAATACTGTTGTTACAAAAAACGAGATATCGAATATGAAATATGAGTCAAAAAAAATTTTAAATAACTAAATAAATGAAATAATATTGTGACAAGAAAATTGAGCTATCGAATGTGAAATACAAGTCAAAAAAAAGGTAAATGAAGAAATTGAATGAAAGATTATGAAAAAATGTTGAAACTAAGCTTAAAGTTGAGTGTATACTCACGATGTTTCGATTGCTCGTATCCGCAATGGTCTTCGGGTGGTGACAACATTTTTTCATAATCTTTCATTCTAGTTCTTCATTGACATTTTTTTGACTAGTATTTCATATTCGATAGCTCAATTTTCTTGTCACAATATTATTTCATTTATTTCGTTATTTAAACATTTTTTTGACTCATATTTCATATTCGATATCTCGATTTTTGTAAAAACAGTATTTTCTTTGGTCAATAAATCCCTTATTTCATTATTGACCAAAAATCTTACTTTGATTTTCTCACCTGATTTGTATTTTAATCCTTCCGTTCTTAGCAACAGGTTTCAATAGAGTTAATACCGAGGTTAATCTTACTATAGACAATGAAAGTCCGAACCATTACCATTCATAGTTATTTTTATTTTAGAATTTAACGATTTGAAATTAGTACCTATATGACGTTGGAAAACTTGCCAGTTACCAAACCTATCAATCCTTGTAACATAAAAAAATTAAAATTGACATAATTACATAGTCATCGTGCTGCAAGTCGAACACTAGCATTTTCCTCTGCGATCGCACACCGAATTGAAAAACACGCACTGTCACCGCTTCCGCAAACCCAAAAAACAACCGCGAAAGACGAACTCGCAACGGTCACTCGATGGAGGAAACCTGACGGCAGCTTTCGAGAGCAGAACGCAGACAGAAGCCGGCAATTTACAAGTTCTCCGGTACACCTGGAGGAAGCCGTACCGATCGGAGGACGCTGGCCCCCACTGCTTCGAGGTGTTGTGGTGTACTTGCACGTCTTGGCATCGGTATCGTAACTGCGATTGCGAAAATGGTGCAAGAAAGTAAACGAAGCAATATTTAGTTATTATACGGAAAAACGATTTCATACAAATTATAAATGGATCATAATAGTTTAACAAAGTATAAAATGTTGTATCATCGTCAGTTCAATCTGTCGATTATCTCAACTCTCTATGTCATTGTTTTTACTTCCTCCTAGGCGCATTAGGCCAAGCTTATCTCAACTCGATGATAACTGACTAGCCGACCCGTGTCCACTTAATTTTTGTAATGCAGTTGCAATTATATTGTGCAGTTCTTATATTAGTACTGAGTTTTATCAGATTCATCACAAGGCTCTGCTTTCTGGGCACACTTTGAAGAGTATTTGGTAGACTTCAAAAATGTTATGAACCCGTTTCTTTACCCTGTTAGTTGGTGAGTTTCAATAAAATACTAGCACGTCTTCCATCAATTCTGTTGAAGAACGTTTATTCACAATTTGAAGTAGATAGGACCCAGGAATGACGTTGTCCCAAAACTAACTCTAACCCCGTTTAACACCCCCTTTGGACTGTAATATCGGATGCCTACCTCGTACAAAGAATACATCCCTCCAAGTTTCAGATCTCTACGATCAGCAGTTTAGACTATGTGTTTTGATTCACCCTCCAACTAAATTTCTACCCCCTTTCAACCCCGTTAGGCGATGAAATTTAATAAAATACGAAACACGTCCTCCATCAATTCTGTTAAAGAACGTTAATGCAAAATTTGATGTAGATTGGACCAAGGCATCACTATGTCCGATACAAAATCAGACCCCGCTTCTCACCCCCTTAGGGGTAGAATTTCGGAAAATCCTTCCCTATCGGATGCCTACCTCATACAAAGAACACATCTTTCAAGTTTCAGATCTCTACCATCAGCGCTTTAGGCTGTGTTTTGATTGACCCCCAAAATAACTTTCTAGCCATTGTCAACCCCGTTAGGCGACGAATTTCAGTATTTCATCAATTCTGGTAGATAATGTTTACGTAAAATTTCAAGTACATTGGACCAAGGCATCACGTTGTCCCTCACAAACTTGCCCCATTTCTTCATCCCCTTAGGGGTGGGATTTTGAAAAACATTTTATTGTTGTATGTCTACGTCATACAAAAAACATACTTTCCAAGTTTCAGTTTCCGTCGGTGAGTTATTCTGGACAGAGCAATTTATATGTCTAGATTAACAAAGAAACCTTTGTAGTGATTCAAATATTACAGCTAGCTAGATAATACCACGTACCAACATTTTTGGTGAACAATATGTTTGTCTATACCGAACGGTTTAGTCAGCGCACACCTTCAAAGCATCACATTTTGTCCGCTTTTCTCCGACTTCAGTTACGTACTATCATTTCTCACTGAATTTTTTGTTCAATCGTAATAAAACATAGCCTATATTACTCCTGATATATAAGTATAAATAACTGTCACTACAAAAATACCTCAAAAATACTTCCTCAGCGCCTTCGTACTCACTACATCAGATCTGAACATACACTTTCATATATCAGTTTTAAATGTCGATTATAAACAATAATCGATATTTTGGATTGTGGATTATGGCTAATCGATATAATTATAGTGACGATTATAGCTAATCGACAGTTTGAACCGTCGATTATATATAAAGACATCATGTGGCCCCTCATCGCCTTCGTAGAAAAAATTACAGCCTGAACTAGTTTTATTGTGATATATATATATATATATATATATATATATATATATATATATATAGAGAAGGGTAGTCTCTTGACTGGACTAGTTGAAAAAACCGTCTGAATTTGGAAAATCCTCATGCAATGCAACTCCAAGGTCAATTTTCATTGCATGAGGATTTTCCAAATTTAGACGGTTTATATATATATATATATATATATACATATATATAATTATATTAGTTTCATAAAAATTGATAATTTTATAAATCAATATCTGAGAAACCTTTTGTGGCAGATCTCATCTTTCAAATACGAAATGCACGTTTTGTCAACCGACTTGCTGTTTTCAGGAGAAGAATGTATAATACTGAGCACGAATGGTATTGGGAACAAGGGGTAGTTATTGAGCATATGCAATATCAGTTCCTACAAGAAAGTTCAGTTAAAAGCACCCTACAACTCTATAAACAGAATAGCGCCCTGTACAATGATTTAGATATCACCCTGTATATATCTACATATACAGATATGGGTATTGGTTAGATTTTACCATTTTCAGAACCGTAATTTTGAACTCTATTACCTAATGATAATCAAAAATTACTAAAAAATATTTATTCCTTTTATTCCTCTTATATTTTACGCTGGGAGATCAGGAGTCACACACAACGTGCAAAAAACATAATATACAATCATAAGTTGGAGGAAAACAATTTTCAGGAGAATATTATCGCTGGGTTGGAGACTGATTATCAATAATTTGCTCTTCCACCTCATTTTCCACCAGTAGTACATTCAACAAAGTTTAATTTCATTTGGACACAACATCCACTAAAATTTCCTCCGTAGTTTTGGAAAACAAAACTTATTGCAAACACTTCTCGTCTCTAAAGGCTTTTTGGAAGAAACTGTTTTAAATTAACGCAACAACTTTTTGGATGTGTGTGAAGTTAGCAACGAAAAGTTAGCAACGTTTCTGTAAAATTCGTTGCCAGCCACGATTCCATAGGGCGGATTTCATGCAATGAAATTGAAACGTATTGACCAAAATCCAAGTTTTACTTAGCATGAATCGTAATCATAAGCATGGAGGATGACTGAAAAAACTTGAGAAAATAGAAAACATCACTAGTAGACTTTTGAATAGTACGGAAAACGTTAAAATTGATAATGTCATTTTTGATGTTCGGAGAATACTTGAAATATATAATTAACCATTAGTCGGAAACACGAACGGCTAACACTTGAAGCATGGAAATGATGACTGAAGAGTTCTCAAATCGGAGAAAAAGCCTGGAAAATTTGAATATCTTTATTGATGGTGATACTTTGATCAGATATTGGCTCATAAGTCGAGAACTAGAGAGGGTGCCACTTAGAAATTTTCACAGAATACGTAAAATGACATGCTTATTCCGAAAAAAAATAGCACGGAATTTTCAGATCGGACGGAAAGCCTGGAAAAAATGAAAATCTTTATTGATGGTGTCACTCTAATTAGATAATGGCTCATAAGTCGAAAACTAGAGAGGGTGCCACCTAGAAATTTTCAGAGAATACGTGAAATGACATGGTGATTCCGACAAAAAATAGCACGGAATTTTCAGATCGGACGGAAAGCCTGGAAAAATTAAAAATCAATATGGATGGTGTCACTTTGATCAGATATTGGATCATAAGTCGAAAACTAGAGAGGGTGCCACCTAGAAATTCTCACAGAATACGTAAAATGACATGGTGATTCCGAAAAAAAATAGCACGGAATTTTCAGATCGGACGGAAAGCCTGTAAAAATTAAAAATCAATATAGATGGTGTCACTTTGTTCAGATTTTCGCTCATAAGTCGAAAACTAGAGAGGGTGCCACCTAGAAATTTTCACAGAATACGTAAAATGACATGCTCATTCCGAAAAAAAATAGCACGGATTTTTCAGATCGGACGGAAAGCCTGGAAAAATTGAAAATCTTTATTGATGGTGTCACTCTAATTAGATAATGGCTCATAAGTCGAAAACTAGAGAGGGTGCCACCTAGAAATTTCCAGAGAATACGTGAAATGACATGGTGATTCCGACAAAAAATAGCACGGAATTTTCAGATCGGACGGAAAGCCTGGAAAAATTAAAAATCAATATGGATGGTGTCACTTTGATCAGATATTGGATCATAAGTCGAAAACTAGAGAGGGTGCCACCTAGAAATTTTCAGAGAATACGTGAAATGACATGGTGATTCCGACAAAAAATAGCACGGAATTTTCAGATCGGACGGAAAGCCTGGAAAAATTAAAAATCAATATGGATGGTGTCACTTTGATCAGATATTGGATCATAAGTCGAAAACTAGAGAGGGTGCCACCTAGAAATTCTCACAGAATACGTAAAATGACATGGTGATTCCGAAAAAAAATAGCACGGAATTTTCAGATCGGACGGAAAGCCTGTAAAAATTAAAAATCAATATAGATGGTGTCACTTTGTTCAGATTTTCGCTCATAAGTCGAAAACTAGAGAGGGTGCCACCTAGAAATTTCCAGAGAATACGTGAAATGACATGGTGATTTCGAAAAAAAATAGCACGGAATTTTCAGATCGGACGGAAAGCCATGAAAAATTAAAAATCAATATGGATGGTGACACTTTGATCAGATATTGGCTCATGAGTTGAAAACTAGGAAGGGTGCCACTCAGAAATTTTCAGAGAATACGTGAAATGACATGCTCATTCCGAAAAAAAATAGCACGGAATTTTCAGATCGGACGAAAAGCCTGGAAAAATTAAAAATCAATATGGATGGTGTCACTTTGATCAGATTTTCGCTCATAAGTCGAAAACTAGAGAGGGTGCCACCTAGAAATTTTCACAGAATACGTAAAATGACATGCTTATTCCGAAAAAAAATAGCACGGAATTTTCAGATCGGACGGAAAGCCATGAAAAATTAAAAATCAATATGGATGGTGACACTTTGATCAGATATTGGATCATAAGTCGAAAACTAGAGAGGGTGCCACCTAGAAATTCTCAGAGAATACGTGAAATGACATGGTGATTCCGAAAAAAAATAGCACGGAATTTTCAGATCGGACGGAAAGCCTGTAAAAATTAAAAATCAATATAGATGGTGTCACTTTGTTCAGATTTTCGCTCATAAGTCGAAAACTAGAGAGGGTGCCACCTAGAAATTCTCACAGAATACGTAAAATGACATGCTTATGCCGAAAAAAAATAGCACGGAATTTTCAGATCGGACGGAAACCCTGGAAAAATTGAAAATCAATTTGGATGGTGTCACTTTGATCAGATATTGGCTCATAAGTTGAAAACTAGGAAGGGTGCCACCTAGAAATTTTCATAGAATACGTAAAATGACATGGTGATTCCGAAAAAAAATAGCACGGAATTTTCAGATCGGACGGAAAGCCTGTAAAAATTAAAAATCAATATAGATGGTGTCACTTTGTTCAGATTTTCGCTCATAAGTCGAAAACTAGAGAGGGTGCCACCTAGAAATTCTCACAGAATACGTAAAATGACATGCTTATGCCGAAAAAAAATAGCACGGAATTTTCAGATCGGACGGAAAGCCTGAAAAAATTGAAAATCTTTATTGATGGTGTCACTCTAATTAGATAATGGCTCATAAGTCGAAAACTAGAGAGGGTGCCACCTAGAAATTTTCAGAGAATACGTGAAATGACATGCTGATTCCGACAAAAAATAGCACGGAATTTTCAGATCGGACGGAAAGCCTGTAAAAATTAAAAATCAATATGGATGGTGTCACTTTTTTCAGATTTTCGCTCATAAGTCGAAAACTAGAGAGGGTGCCACCTAGAAATTTCCAGAGAATACGTGAAATGACATGTTGATTCCGACAAAAAATAGCACGGAATTTTCAGATTGGACGGAAAGCCTGTAAAAATTAAAAATCAATATGGATGGTGTCACTTTTTTCAGATTTTCGCTCATAAGTCGAAAACTAGAGAGGGTGCCACCTAGAAATTTCCAGAGAATACGTGAAATGACATGGTGATTCCGACATAAAATAGCACGGAATTTTCAGATCGGACGGAAAGCCATGAAAAAATTAAAAATCAATATGGATGGTGACACTTTGATCAGATATTGGCTCATAAGTCGAGAACTAGAGAGGGTGCCACTTAGAAATTTCCAGAGAATACGTAAAATGACATGCTCATTCCGAAAAAAAATAGCACGGAATTTTCAGATCGGACGGAAAGCCTGGAAAAATTAAAAATCAATATGGATGGTGTCACTTTGATCAGATTTTCGCTCATAAGTCGAAAACTAGAGAGGGTGCCACCTAGAAATTTTCATAGAATACGTAAAATGACATGCTTATTCCGAAAAAAAATTGCACGGAATTTTCAGATCGGACGGAAAGCCATGAAAAATTAAAAATCAATATGGATGGTGACACTTTGATCAGATATTGGCTCATAAGTCGAAAACTAGGAAGGGTGCCACCTAGAAATTTTCATAGAATACGTAAAATGACATGGTGATTCCGAAAAAAAATAGCACGGAATTTTCAGATCGGACGGAAAGCCTGTAAAAATTAAAAATCAATATAGATGGTGTCACTTTGTTCAGATTTTCGCTCATAAGTCGAAAACTAGAGAGGGTGCCACCTAGAAATTCTCACAGAATACGTAAAATGACATGCTTATGCCGAAAAAAAATAGCACGGAATTTTCAGATCGGACGGAAAGCCTGAAAAAATTGAAAATCTTTATTGATGGTGTCACTCTAATTAGATAATGGCTCATAAGTCGAAAACTAGAGAGGGTGCCACCTAGAAATTTTCAGAGAATACGTGAAATGACATGCTGATTCCGACAAAAAATAGCACGAAATTTTCAGATCGGACGGAAAGCCATGAAAAATTAAAAATCAATTTGGATGGTGTCACTTTGATCAGATATTGGCCCATAAGTCGAAAACTAGGAAGGGTGCCACCTAGAAATTTTCATAGAATACGTAAAATGACATGGTGATTCCGAAAAAAAAAATAGCACGGAATTTTCAGATTGGACGGAAAGCCTGTAAAAATTAAAAATCAATATGGATGGTGTCACTTTTTTCAGATTTTCGCTCATAAGTCGAAAACTAGAGAGGGTGCCACCTAGAAATTTTCAGAGAATACGTGAAATGACATGGTGATTCCGACAAAAAATAGCACGGAATTTTCAGATCGGACGGAAAGCCTGGAAAAATTAAAAATCAATATGGATGGTGTCACTTTGATCAGATATTGGCCCATAAGTTGAAAACTAGGGAGGGTGCCACCTAGAAATTTCCATAGAATACGTAAAATGACATGGTGATTCCGAAAAAAAATAGCACGGAATTTCCTAAAAGTTCCTAACTACATATTCGAGATGGTTTCAGAAACATAGAGTTACTCCAAGTTGGTTGATGGCTGGAATTTTTTGGATCCACCTGCACATCCAATGCAACGAGACACTTTCAATTGTGGTGTTTTTATTTTGATGTTCGTAGAACAGATAATTAAAGGAAACAAAATTGAGAAAGGAACTGACCCGAATGAATTTCGTCAATATCTGAAGAGAGTATTGATTCAAAATGCGACCAAGGTCCAGAACCCGCCACAAAACCATGCCATTAAACACGATTTGACGGATCCCATCAATTCAGTCCAAATATAGTTTTATTCCCGAGCAATTCCTTATGGACATTTTTCAATATCACTACTATCTACTATATTAGTACGAAGAATATATCTTGAATAGCTTGAATGTGATTTACAATGTTCCTTGTTGAGTGTTATTAGTTCAGACTTTCATTGTCTATAGTATTAACTCTATTGAAACCTGTTGCTGTTGCTGAAATGGATTTTAGGTAAAAAAATAAAATTAAAGTTTTTATTGATCAAGAGAAAATTGTGTTGTGACAAAAAATTTGAGATGTCGAATATGAAATAGCAAAACGTCGTGAGTACATTCAACTTGAAACTAAG
Source organism: Zygogramma bicolorata (assembly GCA_032362365.1). Classification (NCBI taxonomy): domain Eukaryota; kingdom Metazoa; phylum Arthropoda; class Insecta; order Coleoptera; family Chrysomelidae; genus Zygogramma; species Zygogramma bicolorata. The sequence continues at coordinate 391,651 of JAVJAQ010004649.1, forward strand.
TTTCAACATTCGTTCATATCACTTCATATATTTCTTCATTTAATTTTTTTGACCAAAATCCATTTCAACTTTTTGTTTGGATTTGATTAGCTTATTCAATCTGTAATTTTATTTTTTTTTCTTCTTAGCCACAGGTTTCAATAGCATTAACAATATAGACAATGGTGGTCCGAACAAATACCACTCAAGAATATAGCTGTTTCCATTAAAAATTAAGGTAGAACTCATGATACATTGCATATTTGAAACAGAGGAAATATTTTTGATCTATGTTTACAGTAATGCTTAAAGCATATTTCCGTTCTACATGATATACGTGACTAAACCATTGCAAAAATTATTCAGTTTCTATAGATATTCGCATGGAAAATCTCAATTTCAACAAAAAGAAAGCTATCAAACGATCCAAACCCCATTCATAAAGCGTGAACTGAAACGACAAAATGTTTATCTGAATTAAAGTTCACTATGAGTTAATGATTTCTATTCTCGTTCTCTTGTTCTGAATTCCAGTAATTATTCCAAAAAATATCCTACTTCTGAAATATTGAGAAAAATAAAAGGATGTGAGTAGTAGTAGTAGTTCTGACTTCCATTATCTGAAAACCTGTTAGGAATAACCGAGGGAAAAAGTAAATAGAGTATAAAACTACAATATATAAATTGAAATTGTGAAATCGATTATATATGAAGAAATTTAAATAATTTTATGTAAATGAAAAATTTTTAGAATATTTATAGAAAAACGGAAAAACGCTTATGAGGGAATCTCAAAAACGAGTACCATTTATATTAATGATTCAAATAAGAATACTGAATATCAAATATGATTTTCAATTACTGGAAGTTGAACCCCAAAATAAAAAAAAAAACTATAAATAATTCCCAAAATCTGGTGCAGATGAAGTGAATAAGGGAATCTCTAAGACGAAACGCTATCTGCTGGATGACCAAAGACTCGAACTACTATTACACCAAGGTGAGAAGACACAAGACGATTTCCGTTAGCTACCAATCGCGATGTGCTCGCAATTAGAGTTCTCCTTTATTTGGTGTAATAGAAGCTCGGGTCTTTGGTCATCTAGGTCCTAGGAGATGGCATTTCGCCTCAGAGGTTGTTTACACCATCTACAACAGATTCAGACTTTTATAAATATATAATGTTGCTGACAGAAATGAGAGTCAGATTTACTACATCAAAGATTAACATGTGACATGCTCATGTCAATCAACAAAATTCATGGAATTGAGTGGTGAAAACTGTTACTATTGTCAGTCAATATCATTATCAAGGAAGTATTTTCAATAGTTAGAATAAGCACATCAACTATGAGTGATTTAATTGAAGGCGGGTTGGGCAATTAAATGAATACAATTTACTAGATAATGCACAACTCATAATTCAGTAGATATCTCTAAATTACAAAGCATAAAAGATGTGGTTCACTCATATAATGCATAATTCTTCTTCTTCCCCTTCATGAAATATGGTCATTGTCTGTTTACTGTCTTTATACGTGACAAAACATAAACAGAAACAGTTTCATATTTCCAACGCTGAGAATGCGCATTTTCAATTTGTGTGCATTTTTTAAGAAAAGTTGATGAATCAACGTTATCAATTTTGAAAAATCCATTATGTGTTAGTACGAGTAAATAAAAAAATTGAATACGAATGTATTCAACTTTCATGAATTGTTCATCAAAGTTATGAATTATTCACTACATTGGGCTTATTCGTTCATTAAACCCGCCACAATACTAAATAGTCTATTAGGTTGTTTCTTCTTTTTAATTGATCAAGGGAAATATTTCTCATGTAGTTCCAGCAGAAGAATTATTATTTTCTGTACATGTATTGATATAAGAATATTCACATTTATGAATTTTATATTAGGATACTGGGTATCGTTGCTTAGTTTTAGATGCATAATTATAGAACAGAATGTTCTCATCAAAAATATTCTCACAATAATCACAATTAGATAATAGAGTTGTTATAACAATTCAGTACCGCCCATTCGTCTGTCCAATGAATTAATTGAACATAACTTAGATCCGACCATGTTGTACTGCTTTCCTGACCTGAAATTAATGTGATAAATTGTGATTTGAAAGAAAATGTACAAGATGGTGATTACTTATAGGATTTAATTTTAATGTTTCGAAGATATTTATTTATAATTACGTATATTCATTTTGATTTAAAATATTTTTGGCTCCTCTAGGTTTCATGATGTATAACTGTTATATTGAACCAAACAATATTGGTGTAGAAATATAATTAGTTTGAACATATAAACACTCAAACACTGATAGAAATATTCATCAGATCAATAATTGAATTGAACATAGCTCAGATTATGTTGAATAAGCTATCTGTGATGTAGGGCCACTTGTACTGAACTTGAGGTTCACCTCGAAATCGAGCTATCCTGAAGCTCTATTTGAAGCTCATTCCAGCCTAATATTGCACACACCTCGCAAGTACAAGTTGCCCTCAGTGCTGTATCGACCCGAAGTTACTGTGATTAATATCCAGAGATTATTAAGAGTTGATGATAATGAAGATAGTATAGGTACTGCTCATTCCGAGAGATCATATAACGAGGCACTGATTATTAGGTGACTCACTCGTGATGAAGATACTCTCGGTAGCGAATAAATTTTAATTTGTTCATATTTTGTTTTAATTAACAATTTTGAATATTTTTGTATATATTTTGTGATATTAAACTGAATAACTTCAATGTAGGAATAAAATTAGTTTTAATATGAGTTATTTTCCTGTGATATATTTGTGATGTTATCACATATTATTTTTTTCCTGATATTGGTTTATAGTTATAAGTATTATTATGTGACAAATGTCAAAACCCAACTTTGGTATTACCCATCGACCAGTCCAACAGTCCAACACGATGACATCTGTTTTTATGCCAGATCTACTGTGGCCCCATCCTGCTCGGCTACTGGTTAGAAGAGTTATAATCATCACATGAAGGTGGTGAGATATGATAAGTAGGATTGTATGGATCTTATCATCATATGATAAAACAAAGAGTGACGAAACAAATAAAAAATCGAGACAGATCAACATTCAGCTGTGAAAAATATGTCGTTTTCCACAAGTTATGGTGAATTCTAGCAGCCAATTCTCTACACATCTTGAGACGTGAAAACGAAAGTGGAAATGAAGAACGTTGTATATATATTCTATCATTGAACTACACTTCAGTTACTACTATTCTGATACTTAATCTGCAGTGCAAGGAAAAATAAATTATAAGGAAATAATTTTTGAAGGTGAACGATACATTCTTAACCTTCCTAATATGGTTTGATAACCACGACGAAAAAATACTTTTAAAATTAAAAATATTTATTTTACCTTCTTATCAGACTCCTCTTTATGCAATAATGCTCTCGAGGAAATATTTATGAGCATAATTTACCCACCAGACTTGTGATATTAATGGGTATATCAATCAAATCGGTGTATGGCTACCTATTGCTCATCCTCAGAATCCTTTCTACCAATCAGTGGCAACGTCTTTCGGAGAACCCTGCCTGCTGACTGATCGAGAAAATCAGATCGAGACAAGTATATCCAGCCTCTATTACTTGAAGATCTTGGGTGCTAGTGAAAGGACTGTCACTGAGAGTGATTTCTTGCAGTGAGGACCAATTAGAAGTGATCCATTTCTTGACCAATCCAGATAAACAAACACGAATATACATATGGAACTTCTTCTGATCTAAAACTATTCAGAATAATTGAGCGCCGAACCGAAGACCAGCATCTATTGGTTCTTTTGAATTAAGGATACCCTACTAACTATTGAAGACTGTTTTTTTCCGACCTTCAGTAAATGACCCAGTCTACCGACCAATTGCCACTACATATTGATTGCAACTGATGAAGTTTATACCTAGAAGATGAATAGTACCTTTCAAGCTCTGGATCGAACCACATGAAAATTAATTGGATGGAGGGGTGTACGAGCTTGGATTGAACTCAGCAGATTCAGTCAGACCCTATGGAACAGTGAAGATTTGGAAACAAGTTAGAATATATTATTAGCCATTGAAATGTGTGTTTTATTTTATGTGATATTCTGTGACGTTGTAATATTCCATTGTTATACTTATCACTGTTGCAGCTTGTGTGTTATTCCAAGAAATATTCGCTATGATTTCTGTTTTCAATATTATATGATTTGTATACTCGTTCGTTATCCATTTCGTGCTTCGTCATTTGGAATGATTATGAGCCATTAACTAATTGAAGTGACACCATCAATAATAATTTTCAATTTTTCCAGGCTTTCCGTCCGATCTGAAAATTCCGTGCTATTTTTTTTCGGAATGAGCATGTCATTTCACGTATTCTCTGAAAATTTCTGAGTGGCACCCTTCCTAGTTTTCAACTTATGAGCCAATATCTGATCAAAGTGTCACCATCCATATTGATTTTTAATTTTTCATGGCTTTCCGTCCGATCTGAAAATTCCGTGCTATTTTTTTTCGGAATGAGCATGTCATTTTATGTATTCTGTGAAAATTTCCAAGTGGCACCCTCTCTAGTTCTCGACTTATGAGCCAATATCTGATCAAAGTGTCACCATCCATATTGATTTTTAATTTTTCATGGCTTTCCGTCCGATCTGAAAATTCCGTGCTATTTTATGTCGGAATCACCATGTCATTTCACGTATTCTCTGGAAATTTCTAGGTGGCACCCTCTCTAGTTTTCGACTTATGAGCGAAAATCTGAAAAAAGTGACACCATCCATATTGATTTTTAATTTTTACAGGCTTTCCGTCCAATCTGAAAATTCCGTGCTATTTTTTGTCGGAATCAGCATGTCATTTCACGTATTCTCTGAAAATTTCTAGGTGGCACCCTCTCTAGTTTTCGACTTATGAGCGAAAATCTGAAAAAAGTGACACCATCCATATTGATTTTTAATTTTTACAGGCTTTCCGTCCAATCTGAAAATTCCGTGCTATTTATTGTCGGAATCAGCATGTCATTTCACGTATTCTCTGAAAATTTCTAGGTGGCACCCTCTCTAGTTTTCAACTTATGAGCCATTATCTAATTAGAGTGACACCATCAATAAAGATTTTCAATTTTTTCAGGCTTTCCGTCCGATCTGAAAATTCCGTGCTATTTTTTTTCGGCATAAGCATGTCATTTTACGTATTCTGTGAGAATTTCTAGGTGGCACCCTCTCTAGTTTTCGACTTATGAGCGAAAATCTGAACAAAGTGACACCATCTATATTGATTTTTAATTTTTACAGGCTTTCCGTCCGATCTGAAAATTCCGTGCTATTTTTTTTCGGAATCACCATGTCATTTTACGTATTCTATGAGAATTTCTAGGTGGCACCCTTCCTAGTTTTCAACTTATGAGCCAATATCTGATCAAAGTGACACCATCCAAATTGATTTTTAATTTTTCATGGCTTTCCGTCCGATCTGAAAATTCCGTGCTATTTTATGTCGGAATCACCATGTCATTTCACGTATTCTCTGGAAATTTCTAGGTGGCACCCTCTCTAGTTTTCGACTTATGAGCGAAAATCTGAAAAAAGTGACACCATCCATATTGATTTTTAATTTTTACAGGCTTTCCGTCCAATCTGAAAATTCCGTGCTATTTTTTGTCGGAATCAGCATGTCATTTCACGTATTCTCTGAAAATTTCTAGGTGGCACCCTCTCTAGTTTTCGACTTATGAGCGAAAATCTGAAAAAAGTGACACCATCCATATTGATTTTTAATTTTTACAGGCTTTCCGTCCAATCTGAAAATTCCGTGCTATTTATTGTCGGAATCAGCATGTCATTTCACGTATTCTCTGAAAATTTCTAGGTGGCACCCTCTCCAGTTTTCGACTTATGAGCGAAAATCTGAAAAAAGTGACACCATCCATATTGATTTTTAATTTTTCATGGCTTTCCGTCCGATCTGAAAATTCCGTGCTATTTTTTTTCGGAATGAGCATGTCATTTTATGTATTCTGTGAAAATTTCCAAGTGGCACCCTCTCTAGTTCTCGACTTATGAGCCAATATCTGATCAAAGTGTCACCATCCATATTGATTTTTAATTTTTCATGGCTTTCCGTCCGATCTGAAAATTCCGTGCTATCTTATGTCGGAATCACCATGTCATTTCACGTATTCTCTGGAAATTTCTAGGTGGCACCCTCTCTAGTTTTCGACTTATGAGCGAAAATCTGATCAAAGTGACACCATCCATATTGATTTTTAATTTTTACAGGCTTTCCGTCCAATCTGAAAATTCCGTGCTATTTTTTGTCGGAATCAGCATGTCATTTCACGTATTCTCTGAAAATTTCTATGTGGCACCCTCTCTAGTTTTCGACTTATGAGCGAAAATCTGAAAAAAGTGACACCATCCATATTGATTTTTAATTTTTACAGGCTTTCCGTCCAATCTGAAAATTCCGTGCTATTTATTGTCGGAATCAGCATGTCATTTCACGTATTCTCTGAAAATTTCTAGGTGGCACCCTCTCTAGTTTTCGACTTATGAGCGAAAATCTGAAAAAAGTGACACCATCCATATTGATTTTTAATTTTTACAGGCTTTCCGTCCGATCTGAAAATTCCGTGCTATTTATTGTCGGAATCAGCATGTCATTTCACGTATTCTCTGAAAATTTCTAGGTGGCACCCTCTCTAGTTTTCGACTTATGAGCGAAAATCTGATCAAAGTGACACCATCCATATTGATTTTTAATTTTTCATGGCTTTCCGTCCGATCTGAAAATTCCGTGCTATTTTTTTTCGGAATGAGCATGTCATTTTACGTATTCTGTGAAAATTTCTAAGTGGCACCCTCTCTAGTTCTCGACTTATGAGCCAATATCTGATCAAAGTGTCACCATCCATATTGATTTTTAATTTTTCATGGCTTTCCGTCCGATCTGAAAATTCCGTGCTATTTTATGTCGGAATCACCATGTCATTTCACGTATTCTCTGGAAATTTCTAGGTGGCACCCTCTCTAGTTTTCGACTTATGAGCGAAAATCTGAAAAAAGTGACACCATCCATATTGATTTTTAATTTTTACAGGCTTTCCGTCCAATCTGAAAATTCCGTGCTATTTTTTGTCGGAATCAGCATGTCATTTCACGTATTCTCTGAAAATTTCTAGGTGGCACCCTCTCTAGTTTTCGACTTATGAGCGAAAATCTGAAAAAAGTGACACCATCCATATTGATTTTTAATTTTTACAGGCTTTCCGTCCAATCTGAAAATTCCGTGCTATTTATTGTCGGAATCAGCATGTCATTTCACGTATTCTCTGAAAATTTCTAGGTGGCACCCTCTCTAGTTTTCAACTTATGAGCCATTATCTAATTAGAGTGACACCATCAATAAAGATTTTCAATTTTTTCAGGCTTTCCGTCCGATCTGAAAATTCCGTGCTATTTTTTTTCGGCATAAGCATGTCATTTTACGTATTCTGTGAGAATTTTTAGGTGGCACCCTCTCTAGTTTTCGACTTATGAGCGAAAATCTGATCAAAGTGACACCATCCATATTGATTTTTAATTTTTCCAGGCTTTTCGTACGATCTGAAAATTCCGTGCTATTTTTTTTCGGAATGAGCATGTCATTTCACGTATTCTCTGAAAATTTCTGAGTGGCACCCTTCCTAGTTTTCAACTTATGAGCCAATATCTGATCAAAGTGTCACCATCCATATTGATTTTTAATTTTTCATGGCTTTCCGTCCGATCTGAAAATTCCGTGCTATTTTTTTTCGAAATCACCATGTCATTTCACGTATTCTCTGAAAATTTCTAGGTGGCACCCTCTCTAGTTTTCGACTTATGAGCGAAAATCTGATCAAAGTGACACCATCCATATTGATTTTTAATTTTTACAGGCTTTCCGTCCGATCTGAAAATTCCGTGCTATGTTTTTTCGGAATCACCATGTCATTTTACGTATTCTCTGAAAATTTCTGAGTGGCACCCTTCCTAGTTTTCAACTTATGAGCCAATATCTGATCAAAGTGTCACCATCCATATTGATTTTTAATTTTTCATGGCTTTCCGTCCGATCTGAAAATTCCGTGCTATTTTTTTTTCGAAATCACCATGTCATTTCACGTATTCTCTGAAAATTTCTAGGTGGCACCCTCTCTAGTTTTCGACTTATGAGCGAAAATCTGAACAAAGTGACACCATCTATATTGATTTTTAATTTTTACAGGCTTTCCGTCCGATCTGAAAATTCCGTGCTATTTTTTTTCGGAATCACCATGTCATTTTACGTATTCTGTGAGAATTTCTAGGTGGCACCCTCTCTACTTTTCGACTTATGATCCAATATCTGATCAAAGTGACACCATGCATATTGATTTTTAATTTTTCCAGGCTTTCCGTCCGATCTGAAAATTCCGTGCTATTTTTTGTCGGAATCACCATGTCATTTCACGTATTCTCTGAAAATTTCTAGGTGGCACCCTCTCTAGTTTTCGACTTATGATCCAATATCTGATCAAAGTGACACCATCCATATTGATTTTTAATTTTTCCAGGCTTTCCGTCCGATCTGAAAATTCCGTGCTATTTTTTGTCGGAATCACCATGTCATTTCACGTATTCTCTGGAAATTTCTAGGTGGCACCCTCTCTAGTTTTCGACTTATGAGCCATTATCTAATTAGAGTGACACCATCAATAAAGATTTTCAATTTTTCCAGGCTTTCCGTCCGATCTGAAAATTCCGTGCTATTTTTTTTCGGAATGAGCATGTCATTTTACGTATTCTGTGAAAATTTCTAGGTGGCACCCTCTCTAGTTTTCGACTTATGAGCGAAAATCTGAACAAAGTGACACCATCTATATTGATTTTTAATTTTTACAGGCTTTCCGTCCGATCTGAAAATTCCGTGCTATTTTTTTTCGGAATCACCATGTCATTTTACGTATTCTGTGAGAATTTCTAGGTGGCACCCTCTCTAGTTTTCGACTTATGATCCAATATCTGATCAAAGTGACACCATCCATATTGATTTTTAATTTTTCCAGGCTTTCCGTCCGATCTGAAAATTCCGTTCTATTTTTTGTCGGAATCACCATGTCATTTCACGTATTCTCTGAAAATTTCTAGGTGGCACCCTCTCTAGTTTTCGACTTATGAGCCATTATCTAATTAGAGTGACACCATCAATAAAGATTTTCATTTTTTCCAGGCTTTCCGTCCGATCTGAAAATTCCGTGCTATTTTTTTTTCGGAATAAGCATGTCATTTTACGTATTCTGTGAAAATTTCTAAGTGGCACCCTCTCTAGTTCTCGACTTATGAGCCAATATCTGATCAAAGTATCACCATCAATAAAGATATTCAAATTTTCCAGGCTTTTCCTCCGATTTGAGAACTCTTCAGTCATCATTTCCATGCTTCAAGTGTTAGCCGTTCGTGTTTCCGACTAATGGTCAATTATATATTTCAAGTATTTTCCGAACATCAAAAATGACATTTTCAATTTTAACGTTTTCCGTACTATTCAAAAGTCTACTAGTGATGTTTTCTATTTTCTCAAGTTTTTTCAGTCATCCTCCATGCTTATGATTACGATTCATGCTAAGTAAAACTTGGATTTTGGTCAATACGTTTCAATTTCATTGCATGAAATCCGCCCTATGGAATCGTGGCTGGCAACGAATTTTACAGAAACGTTGCTAACTTTTCGTTGCTAACTTCACACACATACTTTTTGGGTGGATTAGAAATCTGCCTTTCTACACTTTTATAGACCTCAATTGCGATTCTTGATTTTTTTCAGATTGTGGTAGGTTACTAACCCAACAAAACTAGAGAGAAAACGTTCATCCACTACAATATAATTATTTTCATACAGCATCCACCACAACATTACCTACAATAGTTGAAAAAATCCGCTTGTTACAAAATCTAGCGA
>JAVJAQ010004650.1:0-66089 GCA_032362365.1 Zygogramma bicolorata
GCTTCACGAGGAAGTTGTGAACAAAATGAGAGGAAATATGGAAGAAACTAGTCTCGACTGTAATAGAACAAACAAGGTTGACTCCATAAACAATGTGATAGCTACAACTACCAATACCGAAGTGACAACAAAGACAGGTCCACGTGTTCTTTTCGAAAATTGTACCTTCAATATTCAAACCTTCAACTGTAACGAATTAAATTAAAATGACCCTAATTTTTCTCTTTAGTGTTCACATTGTTAGATTTTGATTTCTGTGAATTACTTCGAATTAAAACGGTGATACGATTTTTCTTTATTTCAAATCGATATATTGTCGTCCTAAATATAATTCGGGGTATGATTAATAACCTATAATTTTTTGGAATATCAATTAATTGGAAATCCCAATGCAAGAAAATACAACTCTTCCTGCGGACTCTTTGTATTTTCAGCTTTGGGATTGCAATTCATTAATATTCCAAAAAATTATCGGTAATAATCATACCACTTATTATATTACCCCTGACAATCTATTATAGCGTTTAGCAGAGTTATAAGAGAATCTATGAGTAAATAGCGCAGTTATGTTAAGGAATAACCAAGACAAAGTCATTAAAGTTTTGTGGTAGTTACCTTGGGAGAAACTAATTTATCTATTGAACAAATAATCTGTTTATATTTGTAACTTGGAATTTGTGTGTGTTAGTGAGAAGGTGCAATGTCCGCAGTTTTTCCAGTCGTAACCGTCCTAGTTCTCTAACTTTCACAAATGTGTTCAAATTTCCGTATGCCGTAGGAGTCATTTCGAGTATGTGCAGGGCCATAAATACAGTCACAGTATGCTAGTTAAGAGATTATCAAAGTTTCATACAGTCTGATTTGAGTTGAGTAGAATGTCTCTGCTAGGAAAGAGCTGCCTGAGAATATCATGAGGCGTACTACATAGGTGACTCACGTGTTTGGTAAATCTTAGATCAGAGTCAATCCATAGAACCAGATTAACTCTAGGAAGCCGAGTGTAGGATATTATCGTTTATGCTGATCTCGATCTGGTTTGAAATTATGTTTCTTTATGGTTTCGGGCCAAATAACGCTTATATGCATTCAATTTCAAGTTGTGTGCGGAAGAAATATTATATAGTGATTAGAAATATCGATTTATGCATTCTTGTGCTTCTTCCAAATTGCCATGGGGACACGATAGATAATATTGCGAATCGTCAGCGTGATGATGGATGGTACAATGTTTAATACATTCGTGAAAGTCAGAAATGTAAAGGCGAAATGAAAGAGGTCCGAGAATGGAACCTTGGGGTACGTCATAATTATTGTATAAAACTTGGGAAAGAGCATTTTCAAAGCTCACGGACTGAGAACGATTACATAAAAAGCGTCTTATAAGATCTACGGCATCCTGGTCGAGACCGATAGGTACATATGAGTTTATTACATAAAGTGCTACGGTCTAAGGTGTCGAAGGCTTACTGAAGTCTAGTAAGACCAGACACATGACTTCATTTTGATTGGTTGCTTTGAATATATTGCCACTTATTGAAAGGAGAGCAGGAGTAGTGCTGTGTTGAGAACGACCACCTGATTAGATTATATTATGAGAGTCTAGAAACTGAATCATTTGAACCTTGAGAATCATCTTAAGTGCTTTAGATGTGGATGGTAAAATGTTTATGGGTCTGAGATCGAAAGAATGTGTGGGAATATTACACTTAGCCAAGGGAATCACATATGCATATTTCCACAGATAATAGTTGTTTTACCAGGTAGCAAAGTAGTAGATTGACGGCAGCGGCTGATAGTTCATAGCCGAGCGTGACGAAGCTAGGAATTCAGCTCCGATTGTTTTTAATGATATATGTGAGATATTGTATTTGCAAATGATTACTTTCCTCACAATATTTTTATTGTTCCTGTAATGATGAATTGAAACAGAATCTGATAGAAATAGAAGTGTTGGAATGGTTTTTTGTTGTGAAGATGTATATGTTCATAGCAATTATAGTTTGACAATATTATTAACAGTGATAGTGACTTAGAAGTACTTACTCCTCCAGACACATATCAATCAGCAAACGTTTTACTTTTGCTGTCTAGGCAGGGAAAGCAATACTTTGCTGATTGATTGTGTCTGCAAAATCAATTCGAGCCAACAATTTTCAAGCAATATCTCAATTATTGGCATATTTATTTTGCAATATTATACCAATAGGATAGCACATGATAATTAATCATAATACAATATTGTAATCTACTCTTCCAATTTTCAAAATTGAGTTTGAAGAAGATATGCAATCATTATTGACATATCCATGTTGTTGATCTGATATTGAAGCTATCAAGCCCATATTAGCAATATTGCATGTTATGATATGCAGTTTGAATTTACTATCGATATTGAACCAATATTCGTATGGAAATTTCGCATTTTTAATATTATTTCATTTCAGTTCAACATCTATACTGGACCAATCTGAAATCGAGGTTCAGCCAATTGATTGTGAAAAATTGTTCCGAAAAATTTGCCACTGCAGCCATGTAAATCTTTCCATTTAATCGGTCGTAAGATATCATTCTTGAAAATGACAACTCAATTGAAAGTTATTTTATTTGTGCATCGATCCTCATTAGACATTCCATATTTCACAATATTTTCAATACGGCTTTAACCTTAACATTTCACATCAGAATGAAGTAATATTAAAAAAAAACGAAAATTCAAAAATAAGTACAACACAAGCAGCCTTGGAAGTAGGGGAAATAAATGGATCTTCTAATGACTGAAGTCGAAATCCATAATCCTAATTTTTTGACTTTCAAGAAGAGATCCAGCCCTCAGTGTAGACAGCACATCATTACCACTCAGAACTAGGTTTCCCATACTTTGGTACTTCTCGATCATCTTCCTATTTCTGAAGAGAAAATATTTCATGATTGCTGGGTATTGTTCCAAAAAGTCGACCAACACTTTTTTAGATATATAAAAAACTTCCGATGTTTCCACTGCAACATGCGTGAACAATTGCTTGCCGTCTCTCGATACCAAAAATCCAAACTCCTCTCCGTCTTCCAAATGGGCCAATTCTATGTTTTCCGGATTCATAACGGCAACTGTTCCTGCTGATATGAAGTATACATTTTCGACTTTACTCCCCGCTCTTGTGATGACATCCATCTGTAGAAATGTTTCAGACTTCATCAAAGCGAACAAAGCACTGAGAGTTGTTTTTGGAAGTGACTTCAATACCTTAGCCCTTTCAATCAATTTCCTGGCTCCATACAGATATATTTCCGTTTTCAAATATTCTGATAGTACTTTGAGGAGTTGACCTTCATTGAAATAATTTTTCTGTAGTTTATACTCGTAGAATTTCACTAGTTTGATCCTCAAATCGTCTGGTAGGTTTTTAGATATCATGTATTCCTCCAATTGCCCCAAAATTTGTTCGTATTCACTCTCCGATACACTGACTAGTCCAAAAGTGTTCAGTATATCTGCTATCATATACAGAGTGTATAGTCGACCGAATACGCTTATAACTGTAAGAACAATTTCCTCTTCAGGCTGTTCGATGACATATTTATCAAACGAAACCCCGAAGAAGAAACAAACTGTCAGTACTAAAGACTCAACATATAAGTCTGGAAAATAAACCTTATCCAAACTGAGGATATTGGCTTGCCGCAACCAAGATTTTGGGGAAAAATTCACTCCACTGAATAATCTTGGTATTGAAAAGACCGAACACGTAAACATGTGTAAGATGAGACTTGTGGAAATGACATGATAACACACAGTAAATATTTGTTTCGACAATCGTATTGATGTTGTAGCGTTCCTGAGAATAGCCAAGAAGTACTTGTATCTGACGAAATATGCAGCTGATGACACAACAGTTACCACGAAGTTCTGAGGATATTGCTCGAAAAGTAGTTTGTTTTTATCCAAAAATGCTTCCACGACAACTCCGTAGAATATGGCGGTAAGATCGATGATAAAGTAGGTAGCCATGTAGTGGAGTAGGATTCTCTTTGGTTCGAGGATAATCTCTCTTCTCTTCTTATCAACATATCCCAAGAAAAAAAACGAGACGAACACAATGGTCTGGGATATGTCCATGATAAGTCCGATGATGTAAATTGCGGGGTGGTTCACGAAACCACTAACAACTGCAACACCAAAGTAGTGCCATAGCCACGAGAAGAAGAAGATCATTTTCAGAAATCGATTCATCTTACTGAACGGATGGATCACGAACCGATATGCTTTCTGCGCATGTCTCTTCTGCTCAGCAAACATCGTGGATTTGTTGCGAAAGAACTCTCTACTCTTGACGCTTTTTGGGTCCATAGAGCAGAAAGCTCGAATAGCACGTTTGAATTTTGCAGAAAGTGTGGCATTCGGAGGCAGCGGAAATAAAACGTCGATGTTTCTGATAGTGAAAGAACATTCGTGGGCTTCTTTGAATTTCATTTCATTCGACGCGTCTAACAAACTGATGACAATGTCAAGCAGGTGTCAAAAAATAGAGATAGATTCCTTCGAAATATTTCAATACGGGGTGTCCCTAGGGTGGTCTACCGAAAGAACCTATGAGGGAAGAAAATAAAGCATTGGACTTTCTCGTAGTCTTTTTCCAAAGACCTATGATGTTGGAAGTTGAAAATAGGGTAAAAGACCGTTATCCCAGAGCACGAGAGGTTCGAGAGGTCTCCAAGCTCACAACAAAGGGGTGGGAATTCTGTACCTGTCGGGTCATCCGTGTAGATACTACCAAAGGTGGAACGATTGACGACAATTAAGAAGAGCTACGGCCGTGAAAAGATCTATAGAAGAGAAACAAGCCTCCGACCCTTCTACAATTCTCCAATGAAGTGAGCGAGTCTGTGTTTTTTCAGCATTGAATTCCACCAAGCTGATGTTACCCCATTCTATAATTTTCGCCAAGTGGGGACTCTGGAAGGGTAACAAGTATGAAGAGTACTGTCATCCGCAAAACTATTTACTGAACAAGATGTTTTCTCGAGCAAATCATTGATATGAAGCAGAAACAAAGTGGGCGCCAGAACTGAACCCTGTGGAACATCTGTATTTATTAGGAGAATATCAGATGATACTCCATCAACAACCACATACGGAGACCTATCAGGCAAGAAACTGTTCAACAAAGCACACAACTGAGGAGGCAAACCATAAGACGGCAGTTAAGAAAGGAGACCCCGATGCCAAACTGGATCAAACGTTTTTGAAATGTCGAGTGCAACAGCTAACGTTTCTTCGAATTTTTCGATGAAATGCACAATAACTGATTTCGAATTATAAGCATTTTTCATGAAATACTCGGTAAATATAATTTCGAGGGATTTCGAGGTTAACCGATGCAATCTGTTTTTCAACCTCAAATTTCATAGGAATTATATTTTCTGTGAAAAATGTTCATAACTTGATTAGAAGGTAAATGGGACAGAAAATTGTATTAGTATTCTTCAAATATGGACTTGCATGAAGTATTTGCCATCAGACACGATGCATAAAAACCCTGGTGCGTTGACTTCCCAACTAACATTTTTAGTTATAATTACGTTAATCTTACCTTCGATCAGGTCGGCGACCTTTCTGAAAGAAGACTAGGTTACGTAATTTTTACCTTCTGATTACCACTGTGGGGAAAAAATTCGAAGTAATTTGGACGTCGAAAATTGGAATATTTGGACATTTAGTGTACTAGGTTGAGGGTAAAAATAAGTAATCTTATCATGAAATTGGTCAGAAATAAGTGAATATCAAGCCTAAATCAACCTTTCTGTTACCAATTATTTCCTTGGACGAATGAGTAAACAAAGAGAGGTTTCTTTATATGAATAGCATACATATATACATATTATCTCTATCTCAACTTCTCATGATTTGGTTGCCACAACGAATCAGCTATGGTCTACATAAAATGCTGACAATAAGTATGGGAATATAAAAATTATTGTCATCATTGTAGCTACATGCTCTCTCCTCAACAACATTCTCCTTGCGGCGCGAAATTTTCTGTAAAATGATGGTTCTTACCTTCATAAAATTCACGGGCCTCTTTAAATATGCGATTTAATGCAAAAATAATTCAGATTGATTGCACATGTTTGAATTTTTTCTCCAAAAAACACTCTTTTAGCAAAGTTATGGTTTTAAAATGTCATATACAGCCATTATTTAGAAATAAATCGTCAGAATGAACTAAAATTCAACAATTATAGATATTTATTGATGGGTAAAACAGATATTCTAATTAAATATGGCATAATTTTTGAAATGTACCTATAAGTCAATATTCTTCTTCTTACGGTATGAAATCAAGTTAATAATTGAACTATTAGACCTGTTAAATAACCTTTATATTCCCTGACCGTAACGGCTTATATCTAGTCACATTTAGGTAAATATTCACCAAGAGAAAATACCAAAACATTCATTGGGTTATGATGACATTTGCTTCGTGAATTATACCCTAAATAATACCAGAATTCAAACCGCCCCAATCCTTGCGACGGTTGGGTCATTTTTGAAGGAGAAAATAGGTAATTTCTCACATGTTTCTTGCTCTAAAGTGGCTTATGGAATTTGAAGGGGATTTCCTGGTGATTACTTTCCTGTAATTAACCAAGGTTGCTACTTATAAATTATTTATACTTTGAAGTTGAATATTCAAGGCCTGTACTACCAGAATTATCCTTTTTTTAGACATTTCTCCCCGGCATGTGGAATAACTACCCTAAAATGTTAGTTGGGTTATACCTGAAAAATCGTAAGTCCAAATTCTAGATATCTCGCATTCTTGATTTAGAACAATTTTAAATAAAGATACCCCTTCGGGAAATTGCCAATAGAGGCTTGCACGTCCGACGGCAGTTTTGTAGGTTGTAAGGATCTGAAAAACATTCGCCTTATATTCCATTATTTTCAACGATTGTTTTTGCATCTTTTCATACTACGCACGTAAAAAACATTCCAACTTATGCTGGAAAGAACATGTTGAACTGGGAAATTCCTGAAAACAATCAGGAAATCACACGAAAGTAAAAAAAGGCCATTCAAGGTGATGTTTTTGCTTTCATTATCGTCAGAATAATATCACATAATATCACATTCTATTATTAATTATTGATCAATTTCGATTCATTATACAATAGTCGTGGATACAATATTTTTCCATAAATTAGTAGGAAATTTTGACATTCCTGTCAAAATTTCTCAAAGAAAGAGTCAAAATTTCCATACTTTTCTTAGTTTTCTACATAAAAGATTGAAAACAGTTTCCATAAAAAACCCAAGAAACTTCATTACGAATGCCAAAGAACCATCCATTTATGTATAAAATAATTCGCGATTTTTTCAAACCTGACGAATTTCTGTATGTTCACCTCTTAGAAAAATACTACCCGATTTAATCCCATTGTGTAGAAAATCATCTGGTAAAAGATGCAAATGTGCTACAGGGTCGAACTTAAGAAATTTGAATTTTGCATAATGTAGGAGATATACAAGTAATTTATTCAAATGTTACAATTATATTCTATATTTAGTTCAGTGTCGCTATCGCTATCCTCATCAAAATTAATTATAATGGCGCAATTGATTTTACAGAAAGGTACGAGTTTTCAACATTTATAACATGACTAACAGAACTTTTCCAACTCTCGATAGGAATGTCATTTATACAGTTCCTAATTAATTCTACCACACTACCACTTGAAGTCGGAGAAGTATTTTTCCGCGCACGCTCGATTTAAGTTGGTGCCACATAAACTCTATGGGATTGAACACGCAGTAGTAGGGAGGTAGTCGTAACACTGTATGTCCCAATTCTTCTGCAATTGTATCACAAACATACGTTTTTGTCAAAGAAAATGACTGCAGCAACTGTAAAAGTTCTTTTTTTTTGTATAATTTTCCTCAAAATATATATCATTTGCAGCCATGGAGCTTTGAATCTTCAATTTCGTATTCTTTGAGCCAGGAATTTTTTGCATTTGTCGACTATGATAGCTCGCGTTGTCCATTACTATAACGCTGTTTGGCGGAATGTTGGGTAACAGACAATTTTTAAACCAATCTTCGAAAAGCTCTGCTGTCGTATATTCGTGATAATCAACACAAGAGTCCTTAATATTTTTGGGATCCAACCATTTTCTGATCCTGCGTGTATTATTGTGATTCTCTTCCCATGCGTGTCAAACCACGTCTCGTCGAGGTAGAGTATTGGCCGATTTTCAGACCGGTATTTTCTTATTGACGTTATATATTCAGAACGCCAGTTTATTAAACGTGTGGATTCCATTATTACTTGTCTCTTGTCAATTTTGCGATATTTAAAACCCTTTGCAGACAGAGCTCGCCAAAGAGTAGTGAGGCCACAGTTGATGTGAGTTTCGTCATTGATGAGCCGCTGTTTCAGACTTTTGATTGTAGGGACACGCTGCTCATCGTACATAGTGTAGATTTTTCGCCTTATCAAATCTTTTTCCCAGTCGTCTAGACTTTTCGTGACACCGGAATCGTTACGCTTTTTTCTTGATTCCATGGAATCTTCAACAATTCGTCTAACTGAAGTAAGAGGCACCTTCGTCAAATTACTGGTTACTTTTGCTGCAGCACCCGCGTTATATCCTTGCTGAAGTAAGGAACTATACACATTTTTTATAATGATTTTCGCATCACAAGATAAGTGATTCTTCTTTAACGAACCACTGGAAGAAGCACTATTACTTTTTATCCAGAGACGCCACATACTGCCTTTTCTGTACGTTGGGGTATAAAATCTTTGCTATTAATGTCTGTAATAACAAATAAATGTTATAAAATTATTGCACGCCGTAACACAAGTGAACACTTCCAATGAAATACAAAGACTAAAATGGACAAGAAGTGTAAGCTGTAGTCCTCTACAATCCCTCTCTGAGAAACAAAATTACCTGAATCCGGTCCTTTTACATTTATGATGTGCATCTCGGATTTTACAACTTAAGGGTCTAATTGGTTTTATTATAATCCTTCAGTCAATACCATTTATTGTGAAAACTACTATAACCAATAGCTATTCTATTACAAAGGAGGGGAGTGCTAGTTTTCTCCCGACAGAAAAACTCTTTACCCCCAAGTTATACATATCATTTTTCCGCCTCTCTTAAATATTCTATTTATGAAACAAACAAAATTTACTAAATAATTAAAACTAAGAAGTAGGTTCAGTATAGTATGCTTCTGGAATTCCGAGAATGAGGAGAACCTACTAAACAATGAAGAAAGATTCAAAAGAAAAAAGCTGTCGACACCGAATCGAGGTTGAAAAACAGATTGCATCGGTTAACCTCGAAATCCCTCGAAATTATATTTACCGAGTATTTCATGAAAAATGCTTATAATTCGAAATCAGTTATAAATAATGTGCATTTCATCGAAAAATTCTAAGAAACGTTAGCTGTTGCACTCGACATTCCAAAAACGTTTGATCGAGTTTGGCATTGGGGTCTCCTTTCTGAACTGCCGTCTTATGGTTTGCCTCCTCAGTTGTGTGCTTTGTTGAAGAGTTTCTTGTCTGATAGGTCTCCGCATGTGGTTGTTGATGGAGTATCATCTGATATTCTCCCAATAAATGCAGATGTTCCACGGAGTTCGGTTCTGGCGCCCACTTTGTTTCTGCTTCATATCAATGATTTGCTCGAGAAAACATCTTGTTCAGTAAATAGTTTTGCTACTCTTCATACTTGTTACCCTTCCAGAGTCCCCACTTGGCGAAAATTATAGAATGGGGTAACATCAGCTTGGTGGAATTCAATGCTGAAAAAACACAGACTCGCTCACTTCATTGGAGAATTGTAGAAGGGTCGGAGGCTTGTTTCTCTTCTATAGATCTTTTCACGGCCGTAGCTCTTCTTAATTGTCGTCAATCGTTCCACCTTTGGTAGTATCTACACGGATGACCCGACAGGTACAGAATTCCCACCCCTTTGTTGTGAGCTTGGAGACCTCTCGAACCTCTCGTGCTCTGGGATAACGGTCTTTTACCCTATTTTCAACTTCCAACATCATAGGTCTTTGGAAAAAGACTACGAGAAAGTCCAATGCTTTATTTTCTTCCCTCATAGGTTCTTTCGGTAGACCTCGCTAGGGACACCCCGTATTGAAATATTTCATCTCTATTTTTTGACATCTGCGTTGACATTGTCAACAGTTTGTCAGACACTTCGAAAGAAATGAAATTCAAACTTTCAAATATAAATTTCAAAAAGTTCAGAGCTATTGCGTTAGGTTTATCTTTGGTCTACGTAAATATGATCACGTAACCGATAGGATGAAAGAGCTCAAATGGCTCAACATGGAGAACCGTTGGAAATTACCCCATTCACCCACAAAAAAATTCACGATGGACCAGACAATCTGAAAAGCAAATTCATTTCAAGAAATCAAATGCATGATGTGAATGTCAGACGCGGAAATATTTTTATTTCATACTGCATCGTAACAGCCATGTTTAAGTCAATGATTTTAGTCCGGTAAATGAGACTTTACGGTATCGAGTCCGGTAAAATTTTTACCGGACTCTAATGAAATGGGGCAAGAATCAAACAATTTATCGTGAAAACAATACAAAATTAATAAACATGTAATTGAAGACAATCTGAACATTAAAAGTAACATGAATTGTGCAATCTGTATTCCCAGTTATTTCAACTTTCGGTAAACCATCGTGGAGAGTGGAACTCGAGCAAGCACTTGTACTAATAATTTCTTTAGATTTCTCAGTTAAGATTTGCACGAAACTTTCTCCTCCCTGGATCATTTTAGCCACTTTGTTCTTTCCTTCCAATGAATCCTCAATATACTTTTCTGCCACGGAGGAACTCTTCCATCCTCCATGTCTTTTGTGAACGGAAAATTTCGCTCCCGCATTTGCTAGTAAAGTCGCCGATGTGCGGCGAAAACTATAGCCGATGTACAACTCGAGATTTGCTAATCCTAGAAATTCCGCTATTTTCTTGGGAACTCCACCGACTGTGTGAATTCCAACGCGCTGGGAAATGCACTTGTGACCTAAACCTTTGGGCCGCAAGGCAACGTATCTTCGGAACAGTTCCAACACACTTATGCAGTCCATTTCATCAATGACCGTAAATACTCTTCTTCGATTCGTTTTTGAGAAAGGGATTGTGATTACCAATTGTGTAGAAGTTTCCAGGATGTCATCCAAAGACATTTCATATATCTCTTCGCGGCGACAACCACCAGCGACGGCGATTAAACCAACAATCTAACAAGAACACAAAATTATCAGTAAATATTGAAATGTACATCTAAAATCATTACCTTCGCCAAAAGATATTGTTAATCTGGTGCCTCTTTCACAAATTTTACCAATTCTTCTCTGGTGAGTGTTATGGCTTGTTTAGGTTGATAGCCAACAGACTGATTTTTAAGGAACGCTCGAAGTTTAGAGAATCTTGATATATCCACGTTTTCATTAAATTGTAGCATGGCTTTAACCATAGAATACTTTGACCAGAGTGAAGAACTGGACATTTTCTTCGACTAGAAAATCACCAATAATGATTCCTTCGAAACAATATTAAGTGCAACTTACCAGATCAAACAAATACGCCAGCATTATTTCCTCATTGATTTCACTGACTGCGTTTACCCTTTTCCAGTCGCAAAACTGTTTATATTCGCTATGGTACCTTTCTGATGATTTTGTAGGAATCAGAGAGCCGGCAGCTTCATTATATTTACGCAAAACATCTTCGGGAATGTTATTGTTTGTCGACATTTTGTCTGTTGACATTTCGTTTCACAAAAGTCAACAAAACAAACCCCAGAAACAGTAACCTTAGAAACTAGCGTTTCCATCATGGATGATCATATTTTCAATTTTTATTTTATTAATGTAAGATTTAGTGTCTGCAGTATGAAATAAAACGCATTACGACATACGACCGGGAAACTTTTACAGTAACTCGTCTCAAAACATTTTAACTCGTACTGTAAAAATGCGTTTCCCAGACTTATGACGTAAATTACTATAACAGTACCACGTCACAACACAGCACTCTATCAAAGAAGTTTCACCTATAATTCTATCAAACTATACAATAGTATACCTGAGCATTAAAAGAATAGTAAACATTTCAAGTTCAATGTGAAAAAGAGTCTGCTATGTGCTCAGTTCGGTGCTTGAATATTCATCTCCTCTAAAACTTTTTATTTCCTGTATTTATTGACCGCGCAAATGAAGCTCGACAATGTTCCTTCACCTATATATGCTACACGCTGTCTCCATAATGTTTTTTTTGTTCTAAATATTATATTACCAATTATATCATTGTATGGGATTTTTTCTTCTCAATCAGCTGGAGGTTAGATGTAAGAATAGCTTCCGGTGAATCTCGCCTCCAAGTTGATTTTTGTTATCAATTATGTAATAATTTCATGTGAAAAAATAAATCCGATTTATTATTATCTCGCCTTCTTTACTGATTTCTACTCTAGGGAGGAAGAGTATGACTTTGCTCTCTACAATGAGAAAAGGAAATGAATACTTTGGACAGGGTTAGGCAAAAATATACGATAATCGCAAACTGAGTTATTACCTTCAGAGGCAGAAAGCCATGCAGACAGTAGAGCGACATGGATTGTGCTACTGCTTCGATTTCACGAGCTGTGTTAGTGAGCATTTGCATTGAGTCGCTTTTGCGTTATAACTTTTCCATCAGAAAAAACATATTTATTTTCACACACATCAATGAATCGAGCTTCAAAGCAAAATGTTTATTACTTTTTAGTTCACATTAAGAGATGAAAGTAATATCCAAAGGACATGAATAATCGAATCAGAAAAAAATTAAAACATAGGAAACATCACAAGTTTTGAAAAAAGAAAAAAGTTACAATTCAGTTGCTAAATTCGATATTCACATCCCTAACTTTTTGACTTTCCAGGAGGTCTCCACTCCTCAATGAAGACAGCACATCATCTCCACCCATAATAAGGGATTGCATACTTTCGTATCTGTTAATCATGATCCTATTTTTGTGGTCGAAGTATTTCATGATTCCTGGCTGATCACGTAGGAAATCCACCAATACTTTTTTGGGAAGATAGAAAATTTCTGAAGTTTCCACCGCAACATGCGTGAACAATTGCTTGCCGTCTCTCGATACCAAAAATCCAAACTCCTCTCCGTCTTCTAAATGGGTCAATTCAATGTTATTCGAAGTTATGACGGCGACCGTTCCTGCTGATATAAAGTATACATTTTCGATTTTACTTCCCGCTCTTGTAATAACATCCATCTGTAGAAATGTTTCAGACTTCATCAAAGCGAACAAAGCACTGAGAGTTGTTTTTGGAAGTGACTTCAATACATAAGCATTTTCAATCAACTTCCTGGCTCCATACAGATATATTTCCGTTTTCAAATACTCTGATAGTGTTTTGAGGATTTGACCTTCATTGAAATAATTTTTCTGTAGTTTATACTCGTAGAATTTGAATAGCTTGGTCCTCAAATCGTCTGGTAGGTTTTTAGATATCATGTATTCCTCCAATTGCCCCAAAATTTGTTCGTATTCACTTTCCGATACACTCACCAGTCCAAAAGAGTTCAGTATATCTGCTATCATATACAAAGTGTATAGTCGACCGATAATGCTTATGACTGTTAGAACAATTTCCTCTGCAGGCTGTTCGATGACATATTTATCAAACGAAATCCCGAAGAAGAAACAAACTGTCAGTACTAAAGACTCACAATACAGGTCCGCGAAACGAACCTTACTGAATTTGCCGACATGAGCTTGTGTTAGCCAAGAATCCGGGGGTACATCCATTCCACTCACAAATCTTGGGATCGAAAACGTTGAACATGTTAATAAGTGTATGATGATAGTCGTAGTGATGACATGGTAACACAAAGTATATAATCGTTTCGATAAACGTACGGATGACATAGCGTGCCTGAGAATGGCCATGAAGTACTTGTATCTGATGGAATATGCAACTGATGCTATCACAGTAGCAATGTAATTCGGAGCATACTGCTCAAGTAGTCTTTTCTTCGGATTAAGATTTGCTGTTATGACATGAGTGAGAAAAACGGCTATTGTGTCGACGATGAAGTAAGTGCTCAAATAATGGACAAGAATTCTTTTAGGTCCAATAATGATTTCTCTTCTCTTCCTATCAACATATCCTAAGAAGAAAAACGAGATGAACACAATGATCTGAGATGTGTCCATGATATGTCTGAAGATGCGAAAGGCGAGGTGCTTCTCGAAAGGAAAACCGACCACTATCACAACACGGAAGTAGTGCCATAGCCACGTAAAGAAAAAGAGCATTTTCAGGAATCGGTTCATCTTACTGAACGGATGGATCACGAACCGATATGCTCTCTGCGCATGTCTCTTCTGCTCAGCAAACATCGTGGATTTGTTGCGAAAAAACTCCCTGCTCTGTACGCTTTTTGGGTCCAGGGAGCAGAACGCTCGCATAGCGCGTTGCCATTTTGCACATCGTGTGGCATTTGGAGGCAACGGGAATAAGTCGTCGATGGTCTTGCGGCCGACAGAACACTCGTGGACTTCTTTGAATTTCATTTCATTCAACGTGCCTGACAACTTTTGACAATGTCAACGAAGACGTCAGGAAAACCATATTCGTCAAAAATGTTCTCATACCAGTGTTCCATGATTTCCTTGATGGAACTCATAAATATACAGTTGGGTGATGAATAAGATTTTTTCAAAATAATCTTAAGTCTTCGGCATAATCGATGGGCATACTTGAAGACTGGCGTTAAATCAAATCATTTTTCGAACAATTCGTTCAGGCCAGTCTCAAATCCACCTATATAGTAGAGTTTGGCTGGCAGGAAACAACTACTCCCCTGGCTAATACCACGAAGGGCATTGAATTATATCCGACTGGTGCAAGTGCAGGTTTCTTCACAGAAGAAAATCCTGCATTTACTTTTGGCGATACAAATGAAGGAATTGATTTTCAATTTTAGGGACGGACCCACTTGCAGACCGGTTTCGGGCTATTTGGCCACTTGTCAGTACAAGGCAGTGCCACGAGCAACATGAAGTCGATGGTGGATTTGAGACTGGCCTGAACGAATTGTTCGAAAGATGATTTAATCTTGATTCTCTCGACTCTTAAACCCGTCTGATGATTATTACCTACAAAAATCACAAGAAGGGCATACTCTATATTAATACTTCATTATAAAAAAATTATCGGGATTCCTAGCATCTAATTTTATTCGAGATACGTCACAACAAAATTAGAAAACTATATCAAGAAGATTCTAGACAATAGTCAGTTCGGCTTCAGACCAGGATTTTCTACCATAGATGCTCTTCTGAAGGTGGTGGGCGGCATAGTCGAGGGCCTTGAGAGGGGAGAAAACATCGCCATTACCATGTGCGATCTCTCTAAGGCCTTCGACTGTGTTTCTCATCCTATTCTTCTCGAAAAAATGGAGTTCTATGGTGTCAGGGGAACAGCCTTAGAGTTGTTCAGGTCATACTTGCATGAGCGTAAACAATTTGTATGTGACGATACTGAGTCATCGTCTGTAGTCACTGTGGTGTCCCACAAGGGTCAATCTTAGGCCCTTTATTATTTTTCACTTTTGTGAATGATTTGAACTTCTTTATGAATCCTATAAAATGTATTCAGTATGCCGATGACACTTCTCTGATATCAAATGAGAAAGACATTTCAAAACTTCGTTCAATATCGAGTACTGCACAAAGTCAAGCTTTTTCTTGGTTCACAACGAATAAACTGCAACTAAATAGGGAGAAAACTCAGGATATAATTTTTTCCTCAAATTATCACAACTCTCAAACTTCTCATGCTAAACTACTAGGTGTCATTTTAGATAATAAACTCTCATGGTCAGCGCACATTGAGGACCTCAGTAAAAAATTAGCTTCATGCACTTTTGCTTTCAGACAACTGCGTGATACCCTAAATATTGACGCGTTATTGAAGGCCTATTTTGCACTGTTTCAATCGAAATTGCAATATGGTCTAGTATTATGGGGTAATTCTCACCACTCTACCAAGATTTTTAAACTCCAAAAAAAAGTCATGAGAATAATATGTCATGCTGGATTCAGAGATAGCTGCAGACCTTTATTCACCAGAAATAAAGTTATGCCTTTACCATGCATTTATATTTTTCAATCCCTTTTGGAAATTCATAAAACAAAACACGAACTCGCTTCACATTCTGAAGTGCATAGTCATAATACTAGGAATCGCAACCATCTTGTTAAGCCCCGTTTTAGACTCAGCAGATCTCAGAGAAACTCCCTGAATATAGATTTGTACAATCATCATATGAAAACTTTCAAAAAAAATATTCGAAAATTTCTTCTGCACCATTGCTTCTATAGCACTCTTGAATTCCTTGAAACTCCATTTGAGATTTGATTTTTTTTTCTCTCTTACTTCCAGTCCTCAGACAGGCATATCTTCTGTGATAATTATATATTTTTCATAATATAACTTTTATATCCTCACATAAATGTGAAATTTTATGTCAAGTGACCTCTTTATATTTTTAATTCTGGTGTTTTTGCCTTTATAGTATTAAGAATGTTTTTTCCTGATTGACTTCATCAAACAAATATCTCCTATATGTAACGATGTCAAATAAAATTTCTATTCTATTTTATTCTATCTACTGAATTGAATTTATATCGAACTATCTACATGGTAGATAATTGGTGGTACATGGTTTAT
This sequence comes from Zygogramma bicolorata, assembly GCA_032362365.1. Taxonomy (NCBI): domain Eukaryota; kingdom Metazoa; phylum Arthropoda; class Insecta; order Coleoptera; family Chrysomelidae; genus Zygogramma; species Zygogramma bicolorata. The sequence continues at coordinate 16,797 of JAVJAQ010004650.1, forward strand.
ATAGGTTTTTTTGTAATTTGAATCTTTTAGATAATATTGTTGAGAATCTCTAAAAAATACTATTTATGTTCAGTTATCATGAAAGATTGTTAAATAGCTATTGAGCTAAATAAAGTTGTTCTATTCTATTCTATCTTATAGACCATATCGGACCAAAAAACTTTGTACGTAGTGGCTGCACTTGTTCATTATCGAGACTACAACTAGAATAATCAGCAGTAACAAACAAAGGCCAAATCTGACTAAAAAACTTCAGGTATATAAACAGCTAACACTAGTCTTTAGATTAAGTATCAATTTTTTTCCCTGGAGATGCTAACTTTATTAGCGAAACGCGCGTCGAGTGCAAAAGTATCAGTTTGGTGTTAGGGTAAAAGTTTCAACTTTTACACCAAAGGTTCCAATTTTATCGTTTATACTCTGACATCAATTGAAACTTTTTTCATCGCTCATTTTGAAATCCCAATACTGCGCTTTTGTGTGAAAATGGATGAGATTTGAACGCAAATCACCAGTTAACTCTTTGGTAAAGGGAACCATGGTATTGATCGTTTACAATTCGTTTGATAGATAATGGATCGTTTTGAAACGATACAAGACACTCCCGTTTTCTGCTACATTTTCCCCGATTAACACAGAACATCAAATCTGTTATTCAGAGGATGATGTCCAATTGTGACGTTCATTCGATAAGCGCAGAATGTTTCTAGAACGTCTTCAACTAAATACTACCTTTCACACCATTAGGTCAATATGATAATCGTATAATAGGCACGGGAACATCAGTTGGTTGGAGTCTATCGGAAATAACGAGTGCAAGCTTCGAATTAATATATTCAAGATTATGCAATTTAGTAATAGTTACTTCACATTGAAACTTCAATTGGGATAAATAATGAGATTGGAACCTTTATGTTAAGTTATGGTATCTGAGGAAGCGTTTTTCATGATTGGAAATGTATCATCCGAAAAGGAATTGACATGCGGGGTGCCCCAAGGATCGATCCTGGGGCCCTTACTATATTAATGAAATTACTCATTTCCTTTCCTTAAAACACGTCAAATATGCCAACGACAATGCCATATTCGCCACCATAGACAGTCCAGATCAGACTGAAACTATAAAAACTGATACTCTCAAAAGTGCTCAAGATTATTTCCGTAACATAAGACTCTGTCTTACCAGAGATAAAACTCAAACACAACTCTTTACTCGGAATAACAATCTATCTCCGAAAAAAAGTCATAAGTGAAATGGAAAAGATCATATGGCATGGAAAGATCATACTCAACTTTCGAAAAAAATTGTCAATTGTGTGCATATCCTCTGAAAAATATTGAAGATATTGCCAATGAGGCTTTGTCCTGATGGCCTATCATCTTTTTCACATTACCATGTCCTACGGGATAATCTTATGGGGTGAATCTGCACACGTTTACAAAATACCCACAATGCAAAAAATGGGCGATAAGGTTAATTACAAATTCAAAATTCGATTAAATTTGTCGCCCACTTTGCAAAAAACTGGGAATATTGACAATAACAAATCAATTTATTTTTGAATGTCTGCTATTTGCAAAATGAGAAAGAACTAGACGAAAAGCGACGGCAGGAGGAAAAACAAAAAGACAAGAAGCGCTCCAGAAAATTCTCGAAAATGATAAGAAAGAACAAGAAGTCGGAATTCAGAAAATTCTTGAAGAACAGTGGGGGATACTGTAACGATCTTTCCTTGGGTTCGTTTATTAAAACTTCAAACAACACTCCACTACTTTTATTACAACACTTTATCACAATAAAATCACTCAAACTGCTCCTCCAACTATCCAACGCTCTGAACAAAAACTCTCTAGATTAGAAATTGTTTGGAGTTTTAATAAACGAAATCAGAGGAAAGATCGTAACTGTATTGTTCAATGAGAGGTGAACAATAGAATGGATTAAACAAGTATTCATTAGTGAAAAAATTCCGAAACTTTTGTTGTATTGAAGCACTTTTGTCCTATCATGAAAAAACGTACAATAAATCAACGTGAAGAAAGAAGGTTTTCATTAGGTTTCAAGCACTTTGGACGACAGAAGAATCTTGTGAAATATGCCTGCCTTCATTATTTTGTTGTGATATGAAAACATTCAACAACTGTATTCAAATCTCGATTTATATGAACTTGTTTTCTGAACAGTATATCTCTCTTTGCACTATTCGTTTCATGGATAAGAACGACAGAATTTAAGGAACATATGATATATATTTTTATCTACAATTTGGCACAGTGTAAGCTCAGACTTAAGTTGAATTGAAACGATGATTCATGCAATGATAATTGCTAACAATAATTCGATCTATCAATAATTGGTAATCAATCGAAATGACAACGAATCCACTGTAACAAAATGGCTAATCTCTGGTTTATTATTTATTGGGCAATCACTTTTTTATAATGCGTTATTTGATAGGTGAATTCCAGTAAATAACATATTGATCGTGTGTGGTAGGATTCAAAGTACTATGCTGATTAGATTCACTTTAACTACGTGGTTCACACAAAAGGGGAAAACTGGCAATCATTGAAGAGATCTCAGAATCAAGAGAGAAAAACACAGATATTGTGTGCTCTTTTAACAACCGAATGAAATACGGAGGAGAGAAGTATCCACCACAGAATGAGGACTTTTCAAACAGTATTCATTCATTGTATTTTCATATAGCAAATACCATCGACTTCGATCGTCGTCCTTAAGGAAGTAGGTCTTGTTACTAACTCCCTAGCCACATCTCAAGAGCATCATGGTTATTAGCGTACCATAAACCAAGAAAAGTTGCAGAGTCATTATCCAATACGACAAAGACAATTAATTGATATTTTCTGGAAAATATCAAGATGGAATTTGTTTATAGCTCAGAATTACATGAACTGTGTCTATAATCCAAAATAAGACAACGTGATTGTAAACACCCCGTACGAGATTGGTCTGAGTTCTGTTAGTACATTTTTCCGATTGTGATGGGATTAGTAGATTATTAGAAATTAGATAGTAGCGCGAGATCGACAAAATGTTATTTATTCATTGTTTTGGAAACATAATACCGAGTACAACAATAGTGACAGCTGAAATGTATAATAAACAGCTCAGTAATTGAAAGATTATCCCACCATATGGAAAAGCTGTCGCTTAAACAATATAATAGTTTGTTAATCGATGTTAACACAATCATAGGATCAACGTTTCCATTATATCTGAAGGAGTACAAGTGATACCGTGTGATATAATTAAGCCCTAAAAAACAGTGGAATTGAAACATATTAACAGTCGAAGTCAAGAGTAACATGACCGGTCAGTTTTATAAAAATAATTACCTAATGATCCCAACTCATCGTAATAACCATATAGAAAGAAATCTCCATATCATACATTTATTGCATTACTCTCACAACTATTTTTTCAAATTTTTTTTGTTCTCAACCGTCCTCAATTAGGAATCAATGCAAGTATCTAATAAATTTTAGTTTTTATTCTTTTTGATATACGAAAAGTTGCTAACTTATTGAACTTGTTCCATTCAAAAGGAACTGTTTTTGAATTATCGCGATTTATCAGGGTAGATTGAAAATCTGCCCTTCACTGAAATTTCTTGTTCATCATAATAAAATATAGCCTATATCAATCATGATTAGTGTTGCTTATTTCTGTTAGTGAAAAAATGCTGAGGATCGGATTAGTATTTCCGAAGACTACCGCCAAAAAACAAAGTTAGAAACTTTACCTCTTCATTATACACAGGGTGTTTTTTAAGTATGTGGCCAAACTCAATGGGGTGATTCCTTGAGTGATTCTCAAACAAAAATCTCATGCATACATATGCCTGGTAATGCTCGTTTTCAAGATACAGGGTGTTAAAATTTGAAAAAAATCGTTTTTTCCGAATTTCTCGATAACCCTTCAGCCGATTTTCTTGAAATTTGGTGCTGGTGTTTGAGGTATTGAGGGGCCGATTCGGCCATAACTAGATTAAAATTATTATGTCCAGTGGTGCTTCGGAAGGTACCTTAACCAATATTTTTGACCAAAAAAATATGCGTCACTGATTTTTTGCAATTTTTGAATTTCTTATCGCAACTTTTTCATCTTTACCTATTTTGTATCTTGCTCTGTTTTTGAAAAAAAATCTATTCATTGCATGTCCTTGGAACAACAAAATTAAAATTGTTTTTCACAGCACGTTCATATAAAAAATCCTGAAGAACAGGAAGATGAAATGAAATGACTGGTTTTAATAATTGGTTTCCCTTCCCTGTAACTCTAACTTCAATTCCAAAATACTGCAGTAGTAAATACCGTTGTGTTTAATAGATAAGTTGATGTAAAAATTCGAAAGAGGACTTTCCTGTACTGTTATTAATTTATATATATTATTATATATTATTTATATTAGTTATAAATAAAAAGCGCGTTAGTGCATGTCCATGCAAGAACACATCGGTTGTTGATGGTTTGCTAGTTTTATTTTGTTGTACCAGGGACATGCAATGAAGTAATTTTATTTCTGGGAAGATACAAGAAGAGATGGAGATGAAAATATTGTTTTGCTAAAAAATATTGGTTGAGGTATTTTTTGCAACACCACTGGACCTAATGATTTCAATTTAGGCCGTGTTACGTTTCCCTGTCTGGTTAACCAGACTGGTAACTTATGATGGTGTTCACTCTGTGGTAACTAGTACTATGGAACGGCTAATGGTAACAATACTTGGAAGCGGAACGCGGACCTTGTTATGGTCAAATCAGCCCCTTGTTTCCCCAAATACCACCTCCAAATTTCAGGAAAATCGGCTCCAGGATTATCGAGATATCCAGGATAAAGCGTTTTTCATACAAATTTCGACACCCTGTATCTTGAAAACGAAGCATTATAAAGTTTTTGTCTTAGATTTACTGAAAGAGAAACCTCTTTGAGTTTGGCAACGTACTTAAATAGCACCCTGTATAGATATATAGGACTACTGTAATAGTGAAATCATTTATACAATACTCAGCTATCTGTATGAGTGTAGTAGAAGCAGTAGAAGCTTGAATTATATTGAACGTATTGAAGTATTCTTTTATTCACGAAACTTCTAATTATACTTCGCATCTTATGCTCTTCGACAAGAGAGGGAGCCAAAATATTCAACAAGAAAACAACATATGTTACTACTAGTTTCTCCATCTCCATACACCATAGTGTTCTATCGTCTCTCTGAATTCAACTAACAAGTAGAATTGGTGAGTGCTGAGTGCCTCGATAGAATGGCTGCGTCTGACAGAATACAGCTATTAAAGCCGCCTCACAAAATATGACATTTCACCATGGAAAACTGTCAAATTTTGTGCGGCGGCTTCAAGCGAAAATTGATACCGACATCTATTGAGGACTAGTTTAGGCGCGTTGATTCTACTAGGCTCCTATAGAAATCCCTCATACACAATACTTGTTTTCGTAATAAGTGATAGATGGCGGAACAAAATTTCTTCAATTCATCATTTTCTATGTTGCCAACAATTATTTGACAGGGGGATAAAGAAAATTTCCCAAATTTCAGTAAATTTTGGGATTCTGGTGCTGCAGTGTACAGAAAGGGTGTTCTTTTTAGATGTGTAAAATTTTGGTTCATTTCGGTCTTTACCCCGTCATAAACTCATTACAGCTGCTTATTTAGGATATTACTCTACATATTGATGTAAAACTCATTGATTTTTGCAAAATTTTCGTGCAAATATTATCAACCCCATTTTCTTTGTGAACCCTAGCAGACGTCCATAAATGCTGGTGAATTCTTGGTGATCATTTGCTGGAGGAAACGGATAGTATGGAAAGGAAACCCAAATTCTGGTAAGATTAGTTGAATAATTTTAGGTTAAGTCCCAGATTCTATGTAGCAACACCTCTTATGGAAAAACTAATTCCGACTGATTCGTCTCATCTACGAATGTGGAGGTCATTAAGACTTCCAGCATTAAATTTTATATAGCTCAGCGTTAATAGATTTAATTTCCCCATAATATTTACTGAAAAATAAAAACTTACAAGATGAAGTGGGTAAGTACTTACCTACATCCAACAAATTTATTTTTTTAATGATTGAATAATGCTCTCAGTTACTATCAATGGTATTTCTGTACCTAAAGATTGCCAGATATATTTAAGGAAGTCAAGGACCTTAGGCGAGTCCTATCCAAATGAAATCCTATCTCATTTCTGAATCAATCATATATAAAGCTCTTGGACCATTTCAATTGATTGGATTCCAGGTTTTCCTTCATTTTGTGAATCCAAGTTTTATATATTCCTGAGCTCTTTTAATTTTTGCTTGCATATCCTTGTCTGTCCATTCGAATCGATGTTTATATGACTATACATTGTAGATTACCATCGTAATGAATGAAATGGCCTTTACGAAGAATGCTTGGAAGGATATAATGCAAGGTAGCATTCTCATCATTACTATATTCCAGAAAAAAATCCTAGATTCTTCAAGATCTGATTTTTCATGTCTGGCATGAGAGATGATTGGCAGAAGTTGCCCTTTTCAGTATGGTAATTCACATTCAAGTAAACGATGCCCTTTTCACTTGGTCTTGTTATATTTGGAAATGGATCAAAAAGGGGTACAATTAATACACATTTTAACTTGCTCAATGTATTGCTGCTCTCTGGTTACTTACTTCAGTCAGCGTAACATGAAATTTAGCCTGATCATTTGTGAGCTTCAATTTCATTCAGGACTTGATATAAATTTTTTGAATGATGGACAGTCCAATTTTTTGCTAAGATAACTAAGATATTGATAGTGATTCTGCTTAGATTGATAATTACTTAATATTCTGAACATAATGCACAGTTTAAAAAATTCATTGACTCCTAACTTCCTCATATAACGATTGGTCTAATGGTTGATTGAAATCATCATTGGAATATCTGTTGAAATTATTTTGGAAATACAATACAATGTTGTGTACCCTGAGAGATACACAAAACAGATCATGGTTCGAACTTCCATTGTCTATATTATTAACTTTATTTATACCTGGGGCTGAACAGATTGTTCGAAAGATGATTTGATTTAACGCCAGTCTTCAGGTATGCCCACTGACTATGTCAAATGTTTTTGAAAATAATTAACGCCCAACGAAGTGGGCACGGGTCAGCTAGTTCCAAATAAAAGAAAAAAAGCTAGGTGCGTACTTTTCATTGGACCAATCTGTTTATATCTGTATCTCGCTTTCAGATACACCACCGCAATCCCGATAGATTCGAATATCGGGCAAGTTTCTTCTCGGAAAACATTCGTGAAATCGTCGATCGTTCCACGGAACGATTTCCTCCCTAACTCGCAATGCTTTCCGTGAACCGGATTATTCGGAATTTCGGAATCGGGTCGGCTCATCTGGGTACGAGAGAGATTTCGTGGAATTCTGGCGCTCGTCAATTGCGCCAGTGCTGTACGGGGATGAGCGTATGACCTTTCGCAACGTAAAGTGTGATTCAGCTAATGCCTTACATCTGAATTCCACGATGCAATTCATTGCTGCGGGGTGTCAGTTGCTGCATTTGGGGCATTTTCGTTTATTGCAAACATTGAAAAATTATCACCGAATGTTACGCATGTAATAATAACATACTAACATGGGCCATTAAAAGTTGGTTAACGCACTGCAGCGATCGCCCCATAGCTTAATAGTATATTATGCAACGATCGTGTAATAACCATTACATGAGAGTTGCATACGCTATTTCATCTACACCCAATAAATAATGAAGAACTGAAAATATTATACTATTAGGTATTTATATTGAACACAATCATAGAAGGTAATCAATCGTATTTCTTTGAAAAATTCTACAAAATTATAATTAATGATATAACCACGCAAAATACAACAATGAGAAATGAAAAGAAAAAAAAAATGAGAAAAAATCCCTGCCGAGGTCAGGAATTGAACCAGGACGTTTCTTATCACTGCCGGCGCCATTGACCACTCGGTCACGAGAGTCCTTAATTTGGTCGAAAATAAAAACATACCTATGTGTTGCATTTGTCGAATGAAAAATATAATCCTTTCGATTGAATTTTTTTCTTGTCTAAGACATCTGTGGAGGAGTCGCTGGTAATTCTTCTATATCACTGCTAGACATTTTCATTCGATTATCGAAAACTGACTAAATTCTTCAAAAATTCAATACCTACTGATTTTTACTTGACAAACGTCAAAATGCAAACCTTGCACATCATGCTTGATAAAAAAATAATGGGTTTCTATTGGTTGAAAATCTGTATCGTAATGAAAATATGGTTCAGTTTATATTTCATAAATATATACATATATATATATATATATATATATATATATATATATATATATATATATATATATATATATATATATATATATAGATTTATAAAGGGAAAAGATGAGATCATATACAGATAAATGTTTGCCAAGGTGAGATCATTTTTGAAAGTCGAGATCCATTTTTTAGTGTGTATTTCAGAATTTTCCAGTCAATATCGATAAGGTAGAGTTCTGTTATGAATTTTATGCAGGATCTCATCTGGAGAATTTTTCTGCGATTTTATACACCAGCAGTTCACTTCTGTTGAAGGTAGGGGGCGCTTACGAGCGGAGTATGCGAGTGGGTATGTTTTAACACAGCCGAGATCCGAGAATCCGGCAACGTGGTGGAGCTCGTGAAATCCGAATTTATCATATTGTACACTTTAACGTAGCATAGAAAAAGATACGTTCTGTTTCACCAATCCTTTAATGAACCTCTTTTCCGATTCATCTCCACAATGGAAATATGAATATGTGATTCTATTGAGAATTTGAGATCGATGGTTATTGATTTTTTCATCGAATAAGATTTCGAAATGACGGCTATAAAATGTCAGACTAGTTTCGTTATTATTGGCATAAGAGACATATTGAGCTAGATGATTATGGAGTTTTGTAAAAATATTCATCCAAAATTGGTATCAATGGTTTTTTGAATATGATTTATGCCAAAATTCAAGAATTGAAGATGGTTAACGAATTTTGTGATTTATGGTAAGATTGTATGCAAAATTGATATGTGGAGTTATTGGTGTCTGATATGATTTTCTATAAATATATTGGAATTCAAGATGGCGAACAAATTTGTGATTGTTAGATTCTTGAATAAATTATATCAAGTGATTTTTGGGGTGGGAGATATTTTAAAGAATGTAGAGAAACTTCAGAATACGATTTCAACTAATTTAGGGTTAACTAAACCACGACACGTGTTTCGCTATACTATAGCTCCATCAGATGGTGTTACGCAATTATAGACTAGACTAGAATTAAGTATCGGCAGTCTATTTTTTTTTTAATATTTTCTGTCATAATTCAGGAATCCCAAGGGCAAACGAATTTTACGATTTTTGGTTTTGGAGGTGCTGACTGAATGACTAAGGAGAATCAAATAGATATTTGAAATAAGGACAAATTTTTATCCATAGAAATGAAATAAAATTATTTCTTCAGTGCGATAACGTGTTTCATCCTTTTCAGTGCATTTCAATAAAAGCTAGGAGTCCCCAATTTATATTTCATAATCAAAAGAAATAAGTATCGAGACGATCCCAATATATTTTTGGATTATTATTCAAATGATTTTTTTCGATGATTGGCTGATGAGAAATATTTGTTTATGTTTATGTATTCTGAAATGGTTCATAGGATCACTCACTTATCCTTCTGTGACATCCCGCTTCTTTCTGAGTATGTTCGTAATTTGACCCGTCAATGGTTGAATATTGAGAAAGCTTAAATGAAGATGGAAAGTTTGGTAATCTTTTTTCTCGTAGCAGTCATGTGAGGTAATGTGAAATATTCTCTCAAATATTTTCTAAGGAAGTTCTAGATGAATTGTAGAAAATCATGGAATACCAAACCTCAAATCACATATAAATGATTCGACATGTAGTTGATGAGCTAAATTGAAGACTGGCTTTAAATCAAAGCATACTTCGATCAATTCGTTCAGGCCAGTGTAAACTACCTATACAGTAGGTTCCTGCCTGACACCTGTCAGAAAACAACTTATTTCCTGGTTGATACACTGAGAAAACATAGGATTACGGGAAAGTATCGTGAGAAATATCGGAACAGAGGAACATCGATTGCAATAACTCACAACAAATTCAGATTTGGAAGTTTTTACTTTGGCTCACTAAATATTTTTACTTCAGCCAACTAAATGTTCATTGACACTAATTTTCAACGTCCATTCTATTAAAGTTCACATAACATAGCTATTCGGCAGACATCTAGAGAAGCTATAATTTGATCCTCACTGCTATTGAAGGGAGTTAAAGAGATGCTGTCCCCTAGACTCTAGAGTGTTGACTTGGGAAAGTTCAGTTGCTCTCCTTCTATGGAGGATGATCAATAATGTTGTGTTTCATATAGTTTGGTGAACAAATACAAAGTACCAAAAGACTCTTGAATGTAATGTATTACCGAAAGCAATAGAAACACACGGTTGATAAGCGATGAATGAAAATATCCACTTCGAACGCAGGTTGAAGTATTTTGCATGATGCCCATAATCAACAGAGAGCGCCGTCATATTTGTTAAAGTCAGTTTCAATAGGGCCATCCTATATGACTTGGTATATTTAGAAAATTACAATAATTATCTTTGTCCATGACTTTTGTATAAAATATTCAAAATGCATGAGCTACTTCAATAATCATTATTCATTACCATCATACTGATAATAGTGAATAATGATTTCATTATTCACTAGTGATTAATGGATATCGTAATTCTTGAAAAAACACATGTATTATAATTATTTTTTATATTTTAGTTGAATTTTTTTAAATCATTGATATTTCTGGTGAATTAAGTATAACGATTTTCTCACAATAATATTGCTTTCAACATGTATGGTTAATACACTAGTCGTGGACAAAGTATAATATTCTACTCGCCTATAATAGCTATTATTCTCTCTGTGATTTGAGCCACTCGCCCGGGGCTCGTGGCCGTAAACTTCACCTGGTGAGTAATAGTCATCATTTTACGCTCGTTGAATAATGTACTATTTTATATCAATACAGTTTTAATTTTGAATCCGCTTTTCTCACCTCAATTTTACTTCTTTTTTCTGGCACTACTATTTTTGGTTTCTTTTCTTTGGTTGAATCTAACTGAAATTGAATTATATTGTATTCAGAGATTTTTTTTTAAGATTGTTTCTCTAACAGAAACAGGCAATACCACTTACGATGATATTTTGTATAATGTTCGCTTTATTGCTGATTGATGCTAGGGGTTCTCCAACCAAAGAAATACTAGTATTAATCTATATCAATCTCTTGCGAATAATTCCTCTCCTGAAACAAATTGATGAAGGAATGATGATTTGAACGGCTTCATTCCGTCATATAAATGAAACAATTATGATGGTCAAACATTTTGTGGAAAAAAAATAACAAAACCCTCGTCCTCACAAACCCCCAAATACCAACTTTAGATCCACCATCTTGAATTTTTGAATTCAAACAAAAAATCATATATCCCCCCTCAAAACCCCCTGATACCCATTTTGATTAGAGTCGCACTGTCAAGTGACAAAACGCGTCCGCCATTTTGATATTTCAATTCAAACAAATGAATCATAACCGACCACAAAAACCTCTAGATACCAATTTCGAATAGTATCGTACCACAATCACGAAATTCGTCCGCCATCTTGAATTTATGAATTTGGAGATCAGAGATTGGAGAAGTTCCCAATCTCTGATCCCCAAAACTCAAAGATACCAGTTTTGTACAGAACTAGACCATAATCACGATAGTCGTTCGCCATCCTGAATTCATGAATTTTGAGACAAAATTCATAATCTCTGACTTCGAAAACCGTTGTATACCAATTTCAAATTGAATCGGAATATAATAACAAACTTGAACGCCATTTTGTATTCTTCTCTAACAGAAATTTCATACTGCATTGTCACTGGAACTTGTAAAATGGATTACAAAATTTGAAGCAGAAAAACTCACCTACGATCGAAGCAAGTTAAAAAAGCTTGTAATTATAAAAAAATGAAACCGACTCTCAATTGAAATTCTGTAATTAACGACCTTTGTAGTAGCATGTTGATTTTTATCCGATTTGTATTACCAACCCATTATTCATCTCAAACTTTTGTTTTATTTTACCCGACTGGGATTCAAGTTGATTACATCACTTAAAATGAACACATTGAATAGGTATCTGATATTGCAATAATGTTTGCATTGGGATTAATTCTGGAACACCAGACGCACACCCACTTGTGGAATACGATTGTTTGTGCTCATCTGGAATCCAAGATGTCTACAAGATACAGAAAATATTTCATAATAATAACTTAACACAAAACTGAACATATGGATAAAACCATTGTATAATGATTTAATAGTAGGACAACCTTATGGAGATATCATTTGACGAGGTGGACACAGTCAAAAGATGGCGCTGGGGAGTCCATGTCCACGGCATGTCTTTTCTTACTGAATGTCGTAAAATCTTACTGTATGTCGTAACTTGAAAATTGTGATTTCTCGGCTTTGGAAACCGACTCTTCCCAATAACAGATGGCGCCTAACTAATGCTATAAAGATGGCATTGGATGCAAATGTTCCATCAACAGGTCTACGTAGGGAGAGGCGTAGGTAGTTTTAAAATTTCGTCTCGTTTGATCGAAGTGCGTTTCGTTTGTATTTTGTTTCGAGAATTACCGAGTTTATAAGAACGCATCCGTATGAAGTGTAATAAGTGCTGATCTTTCCATATCTTCTGTGATACCTTTAATCGTCACTCTAGAAAATATTGTTAGTGATCTTGAATAGCGTGTAACACAACATATAAAAAAAATTTTTTTCTGTTTTTTTACATTGCATTATATATTTTGTGTAGTACCAATAATATAAGTTCTACGAAAAGTTAATTGTTAAGCTTCATTGGACAAAGTAAAGTAAATGAATAAATCAACTAAAACAAACTTTTATCGTTCAAGCCAGTCTCTGTCTCCCTACACTGTAGGAAAATGGACTGACGCCTATCAGAAAACAAATACTCCCCTGGCTATTACCACGAAGAACGTTGGATTATATACGACAGGCGTCAGTGCCAGAATCTTCACAGAATTATTTCCTGCATATGCATTTGATGATACAATGATGGATCGACTTTTAAATATAGGAACGAGCACAGTTGTAGACCGGTTTCTGGCAATTTGGCCTCTCATCAGTGCAAGGTAGTGGCCATTATCGACGATCATGAAGTTTTTAAGCTACCCATAATTACTTTTCAGAGTACAAACAGAAAACATGCTAATGAAGAAACTAGATAATTTGTTACCATTTCCGGATTGAAATTTCCACGTAGGTAGCTATAGCTGCCTCTTGTGAACACTAGATCTTCTTACGAAAACCACAGATGTGTCTTTTCAAATCCAATTATATGTTATTATGTGATGATCACTGAGGAATGTGTATAGTAGACGGACCTGAATCATTTTTTCAAGGAGTTGAATCATATCAGAATACTATAAGTCGAGGGTATATATCAAATTTGATAGAATTCGATTAAAAATAAAAGTTTAATGTTTGGAACATGAATTTTAATGAATACCGAGATGTGAAACATATATATATATATATATATATATATATATAGCATCTAACAATAATAACCAACTAGAAAATAAAATTTAAAAAAATATTGGTGAAACTTACTACAAATCAGTTCAATTAAATATCAGTGCAGCATATATTGCATAAACAATAGAAAAAAATACATTTCAAACATATAAACACTTTAAATTAGATTTCTGTTACAATGAAACTCAGAGAGTATTATCAACTGTAACAAAAAAAAATAGGGTTTGCTATAAGTTCGCAATAAGTTAATATCTAACAAATTATCTTGTAAAATATCCACTTTCAACGTTTGACAAATTTGTTTATGAAATTGAAAACTTTTCTCTTCGCCGTATTCAGCCTTTTTCATTTGGAACCCGAATCTGGGTGAATTTTCAAAATTATAAAATTTTGAACCACCCCTGTATAACGTTTACCATCTTTCCCCTTTTCCGAATCGAGCACGCTATGCTCGATGGTTTCGCTTCTACCGCCTGTTTTTTTTTTTTGAAAAGCAATTGCCATGTTTCTTTCTCCTATAATAATTTCAATTGAATGTTTTCAATTAAATCAAAATTATATTTTCAGTTATGCATTTTCGATTGAGACATCGGAAATTTCGAATTTAAACTGCGAAATTAATTCTTTGGAAGTGAAAGAAAAATATGTCAATTAGCTTCCTGAAAACAAAAACTCAAATTCATATCACTTTTCCTCTCATTCAATTTACGTTCATACCGCCTGCACTGTCTGTCTCGACCCCGAATATTCCTTCTTTTCTCCTTATTAATGGCTGTTCAGACGGCTAAGATGTGATGTAACAGAAAACTTTACCTGAATCTACCCATTTACAGAATAATTTCATTAGTTCCTTAAAATAATAGCGTTTCTTTCAGATGGCGCCTTAGTACGGGCTGAGTATCGGCTCAGTACGGGCGTCGAATTACTAGATGGCGCGGGAACTTGCTTCAAATGAATTTTACACAGGGATTGGAATACTATCTCTATTTCTTTATACAATGATAAAACTTACTGATGAATCGATAGAATCCGTTGATGATTTAGTGTGGTTTGATTCAAGTTTTTCGCCCATTTCAATTTGATTCTTTTTCCATTCAATAAATTCATTTTACACATCTTCCCCTCTTTCTGAATTCCCCACTACGTTCTCCCCAGAAAACAAATTTTCATTTTCAGAGTGCTCATTATCCTTTACTGATTTGACACAGATGCGCGTAAGGTGGTCTGAATTGTTACTATTGACAACAGCGCGGGATCTCACCTTTACCAATATACGTCAATATATCTACTGTAGGATCTCGACTTACGTGTATTCTTTCGTAGATCTCGCTTTGGTTTGATTTCATCATAAATATTAATCATGAGATAATGCTTCCCCTCTGGGATGGTAAACATCAAAACGATCGTTTCCTTAATATTTATGTGAAATATATTCATAGAGTCATAATGGTTATAGTGGATCTCAGGTTGTCCAAGATTTTTCCGGATCTCAACTTGGTTCAAAAATGTATATATATATATATATATATATATATATATGTCAAGCGGCAGTTACGAGGACAGTTTTTAATAACCATCGCAGTTTGCGGGGACATTTGGTGCTTCTGAGGTCGGTCCTTGCAAGCTTTTTGATCTAGCGTACATTGTGAGGACAGTCCTCATAAGAATTTCATGTAGATCGTATACTATGAGGACAGTCCTCATAAAATGGATCGGTTGTTTTGAGAACATCAGCTGAAAGTTCTTTGATATTTTGTTCCAATGTAATAATGCTGAGAAATCTCTTCCGGAATGAGAAGTTGTATGAATCAGTTTCTGTGGCATGCTCGAAAACCACGGTTTTACGATATCGTTCTGCTTATTTTGTGATTTTTCAGTATTATGAAGCTATTATACAGTGTGTAACAACGAAAACTCAACAGAGTCATTTTTGAATATAAAAAGTAAGAGTTTTTAAAAAAGCTCGGACACGTCGATTTCTAATTGAAGACGGGCACCTTTCAGACTAATCAGATATTTTCCAGTACGCACCCCCTCAAAGGGGTGCGTCCGACTACCCTTATTTAGATAAGGAAAGTAGGTCGAGTGGCACCTTGTTTTGAAGGTCTTTCGAATACCTTTACAACTCTGTTAAAAAAAATTGTAAGGATTAGTTTTCGGGATTTTGAAGTTAACATTGCCATGTTGATAATACATTAGACAGTCAGACCACTCGGTAACTTGCCTAAATAAAATAATTTCCGAGCAGTTCTTCTAAAATCTGATTAGTCTGAAAGGTGTCCCCCTTTAATTAATCATCGACGTGTCCGAGCTTTTTTTAAAAATCTTACTTTTTATATTCAACAACGGCTCTGTTAAGTTTTCGTTGTTACACACTGTATAGTAAAACATGTGTAGTGGTTTAGTTGATTGTCTAGTTGAAATCACACAATAAATTCTTTTTCAATCACAAAAAATGATACCGTATGCAACATTAAATTTCATTTCAACTCCAAGAGAGACTAAATTTAGCCATGCATACACTTTATTAGCTATTGATTATTCAAGAGAATTTGCAGCCCTAAAAGAAAACAAATAGACTGATAGTATTGTGGAAGAATTGACTGACGTACCTCGAAGTAGTTAAATTATACTGACTTTCACTTCACATAATTTAGGGAAAATGTATTAAATGGTTATTAAACAACTTTTGAGCAACACTAAATTTTTTTTATATTGAGAGGCATTGCAGAAAAAATAAAAAATGTCTTTTGCTGATTTGAAAATATGTTCCACAATTCAAAAAACTAATGAGAGCAACAAAGGTTCTTTAATTCTTCGACAAGTAATGCTTTCACAGATTCAACATTGCGCAACAAAATTGTCCATATCTCTATTCATTTTGTTATGTGAAAACCTAACTGCGGTTTGTTAGGTGAAAACCTAACTGCGGTACTCACTTTTTCAAAAATATAAAGGAAGAATTGAAGAGCATTCAAAAATGTGTTAAACGTGTATTTACTTCAAATCCAAGAAGTATAATTGGAATCCAAGAATTTTTTTGGATTGAGGTGGCCTTTACTTGATGGAAATCCATAGTTATCACGCTATAAGGTAGACACGATTAAATTTCCACAAAATTTATTGTCTTCGCGACATGTTTCGATACACTGTATCTTTATCAAGCGAATGTTTCTAAACACTGTGTTTCAAATAGTACTTTTGAGTTTATGTTCTGCATCAGCTAGAGAGATGCAACATTCCTTACAATTCTTTACTCTTCATCACCATATTTGTTTTCGGATAGCATAAAAAAAGTTTGTTCTCGTAGAATTACTGGACTAATCTATAAATTTTTTACTATATGCAAGTAACAACCAATCAACTGTTATACACGACCACTTTATTCAAATGGTACACAACAGAAATATTAGTTCTCAATAATTTGAATGGATCTGCATGGTGTAAAAATCAGCTGTGAATTGTCGAGTAAATGCTTATATCTCATAATAATTAGTGCGCGTTCGGCATGCTTAGCATTTCACAGACGTTGATTATGGTGAGCAATTTGTGAATTTTTGGCGCAAAATGATGGATATAACGGAAGTTATTAAAAAAAAAGTATCAAATATAGTTATAGCGCACGGTGACGCTACATGTTCCCTCTCATGGTTACGCGGAGACATCGTGGCGGCCATGTGTGAACGCTGTTGTTCCTACCATTACAGTTGTAATAAATCTATTACTAAAAATTATATTTGTTTCGCTATTACGACTTTTACGAAATATGCAAAAATCTATTACACTTTGCATTTGTCTTGACTGAAGTTTGGTGCCATCTATTAAAAAATGATTGTATACTCTGTACATTTCTTCGCTGTGGTTTCATTGGTTTTCGAATGACATGGAATAACAAACTGAAACATATCATTCAGCAGCCAATACAAACCCAGTGCCCCAGTGCGCGATAATCGGACGTGTTGATGAATTGAAAATGAAAATAATCAAGATGGGTAGGTAAATATTTTTATAATTTTCAAATATCATATATTATAACTATATTACTCTCCGTCCAGATGTGTAAGGAAATCAAAAAAATCTGAAGAGTGTTGGGCAGAGTTGTCCCTTGGGGATCAAGAGTATCTCAAGTTGAGATATGTATCGTGACGATGACAATTTTTCCGTTTGTTAGAGACTCTTTTTTTATATCCTCAATAATTCCTACTGTCTGCTCTAATATTTTCCGAACACTGGGAGATAAAAAGTAAATGTAAACATTCCCTTGTATAAAAGCTAAGATACGCAAATGTTTTCAATAATTTAGTGGAGTCTTAACATTTTCAATGTCTACACTAAGAACTCATCTTATAAATGAATGTTTTCTGTGGAGGCTGAAACTCAGTTCAATGTTTCACTTGACCAAATTTGGTCAATCAAGACTTGAACTATCGTTCAACGCCATCAATGAAGCCGCGGTAAGGACGCGTTTTTCGACTTTTTCGAATACTCCTGAATGTATGCAACACTTGCTCCGTGTCAACTTCTAGGCAAACTTTATGAGGATATGTGTAAGATACCTTCTATTCGTAATATCAGGTCAGAATGGGCGGTGCTCCGTTCCCCTTGCAGAAAATTTAAATTCGTTTTGGCAAATAATCATCATTGAACTATTTTGATTATTTAAGTGCATGAAGTTACAGAAAATTGAAATGAGTTTTGAAACTAGGTAGGTAGGTAGGTACGTAAAATTGTATGCCCGATATATACCTACCTACTTTCATAAAAAATGAACAGATTCACCAGAATATCTACTGAAAGTGCCATATTCATAGTCGTTCGCCCAGAGAATCGACCAATTGTTAATATTGATAATGTGGGCCTGAGAATAATAGACCGGGCGACAGTGATATATTTTTTACAGTCTGCCTTTGGAAGGGGGAAGTAATTAAGTATGAAACAAATCGTAATTGAAATTTTATTTGACGGTTTAATTGACAGCATTTGAAGGAGGATAAATGTACTTGTTTCACGTTTTGAACACCATTTTTGGTGTTTTTTTGGGGGTATGATATACAGCCAAAATCGGACAACTAGTTTTTTAAATAACTTGGCCATTTTTAATCGGAAAACCGTAAGGACAAAAGTATTGTGAAATTTTGTTCGCTACATGAATAGGAAATCGAACTCGAAAAAGAAGCCTAAATTAAATGATGCAGTTTTTGGAATTCGGCTCCTTTTTCGAGTTTAATGCCCAAAATATCAATATATGGAGAAAAAAGATGGATATCAAAATTGTTCAGAATTTGATTCTCTACAAGTTTTGTAATGTTCATTTTTGCTGAAAAGTTGCAAATAAACGAGATAAATCAATTTTTTGAGTTGGGCCCCTTCTTAAGAGTTCAATTCGAGAAAAATGATCCCACGAAAAAAATTGTGGGGACCAAACTTGTAGTGGATAAAATTTCAAATGGCTTTTGTCCTCACGGTTTTTCGTTGAAATCAAAAATGGCCGAGTTATTTGGAAAAACAGTTTTTAACGAACAAATAGTACAGGTGGGAAGGGGTACACCTTTGGCAATATTAATGTCCGGCGATAACGTTTTCTTGTTCGGCACACCGTAATTGATAGAAACATATGTGGTATAAAATTTTTTTCAACTTATAAACTAACAAAATCGGCGGTATGTTTCGTTTGATGTGCTCCTGAAATCAGTCAGTTTCAAGTGGTTTTAAGTGAATTCACATAGAATTGTTCCATATCAGTGTGTGCAGAAAGAAAAGGGGATTAATATCTTGGCAAAAGCAAGTACGTAAAACTATCAATAAATCCAGAAAGTATTAGAATAGAAATCTGCAAATAAACACTGTAAAAATAGTTCAACTTCATTCGTTTATCTCGAGGGGTAAATCACTGAGCAAATTCGTGTACACCGGACTGCCATTTATACTCGGACTGCCCGGAATGCCACGGACTGCCACTGGACTGCCACCGGACTGCCACGGACTGCCACCGGACTGCCACGGACTGCCACCGGACTGCCACATGACTGCCACCGGACTGCCCGGACTGCCACCGGACTGCCACATGACTGCCACCGGACTGCCCGGATTGCCACCGGACTGCCCGGACTGCCACCGAACTGCCCGGACTGCCACCGAACTGCCCGGACTGTGAATGTCGCTCGATCATGACAACAAATATTACTTCGTCTGTTCTTCAAATCCCTAATCTACTTGACACAAGAATAAAAAAATGGAAAACGGAAAAAAATGCGGAATATTGCGAAATGATCTTCAGCGTATGGAGCAACGCCACGACCAAACAATAACACTTTCGACAAAGGACACAGTGACACACTTTCACAAACATTTCCATTCGACATCATGGACCAGAGTGAAAAAAAAAAATGAAAAAATAAGTTGATTGGCTTTTTTGTAGTATTCGAAATTAGGAACGTAAAAATTCGACGTTCAGTTTTTTTATCTCTTGACTGCAAGAAAAACCTATAATGCACGTAGAACATCGTACAAAAAAGTGGAGTATTATTTTTCTTAAAATTTGGAGTTTATAGACATCAGCAATTTCGTAGTTTGATAGAAAAAAACGAGGAAAAAATCTTATTGGCAGATGTTTTTCTGCAGGTCCCGAACTTGACAATGAAAGGGTCTGCTCGGAATCTCTCATGGTGAAATAATGAAATATCGAGTCTGCTTCTGTATAGGATGGACCAAATTCTAGGCGTAACAAGAGATATTTCAAAACGAATGTGAGTTTATCATTACCATTCTCTTCTTGCTACAAGATGACGTTGTCATATTTGAAGTCTGACTTTTCGTATTGAGCTCACGAGTGGGTCCACCATCGTCAAATTTATTTTTTCAAATATGAATCTGTTTTATTTTGGATTCGGTTCCCTTTTGGTGTCCTGATAACTCGCCTAATAATGATGACGTTCAACAACCGTCAGAAAATTTATTGGATTCGAGAAAAATGTCAACCAATGTCATCTCTCTTTCATACATTTTTTTATCGGTTTGTTTGTTGCACTCAATATGTTCATATTATATCAAAAAGTTTTCCGATGATAATTACCAAGGTTATTACACATCATTATCATCAGAGCACAAAATAAGACCAAATCCAAAAAGTCCAAAGCCGTATTATGGTGAAAGTGGCAATGATGAACTGACATTCGTTTCGAAATATCTCTCCAAATAATTATTAATAAAAAAGTGCAAAAAATTCGATGGAATTTCTTTTTTTTTAATTTTATCCGGAAATTATCTTTATTTCTCCGATGTTGAGACGTCATTTTATTCAGCACAGAAATACGCAACTTTCTGCCATGGTTTACGAGATCCCTCGAATTTGGTCCACTGTGTACAGTGGAATACTGTATTCTCTTGCTAAATTTTTCAAAAATGCATCTTCTTCGTTTTCCACTTCCATTATACGAGATAAACTAATACGTCGTATATAAATCCTTGAATAAACGATAAAAAATTTCCAACGATCAAATTAAAACCTTCCCAGTGAATCAATTGTTAAATCATAAACTGAAACCGCGACTGAAACAGTCTCGTCGAAACTAGGACTCGTCGACGTTGCTGGCTGGAATACGCGGCCTAATTCGCGCGCGAACTCGCGTGCGTATCATACAGGGTTGTACTCTCGGTTGTACTAGACGAAACTACAAATGGGTTGCTTTTGAAAATCAATTATGATTTCGATGTGGGTAAATGTCAATAATAATTGGTAATGCCGAGCCCCATGCAATTTTATCAATTCGGAAAAATTCTAACTGAAGAAATACGATAAAAATAAATAAAATAGGTACCTAACCGTTGCAATTTTCACTAGGGTTTATTTCGATAGATGTTCTGAAATACTTCGCCACTCTCATTTTCACACAAGATGTCGTTGTCCATCATCTATATTTCTTCTATTACGACTCTGCACTTTTCATTCGTCTCATGCCTATTCTAATTCAAACTAAAAATGTGTTTAAACAGTGTCCTCAAACGAACTGCCGCTATCGATTTCTCAGTAACTTGTCATTCAAATTGAACATTCTTCATTTTGAACTCGATTTCAAGGCACTTCTAGCCTTTCCCTGGAGAGGTGATTTCATCGATCTATCACACTTGTTACAATTGTCTCAGATCGATGGAATCAGCTATTTTTTTGAAAATGCAATAAAAATCCAAAAAGTCCACCATCTTGGAAATATTTTTGCCAAATTTTCCCTGTTGATTTCCATTAAATTGCAAAATTTGTAAAATTCTAAAAGTATAATTTCCGAGAAATTGATCATGGCAGTTCGTTGTGGGACACCCTGTGACCTCCTACCTCAGGGATCTATGAAGGTATATTCCAAGGCCAAACCGAGAGGTGTTTTACTTCCGTGAATTTGTACACCTAATCGGGATTTCAGGACGGTTTTCTGGATTTCAACAGGAATTCCATACATTTCAACAGGGATTCCATACATTTCAACAAGATTTCCAATGAATTTTGTACATAGGATTTTCGAGGTGAAACATCCCTCGGGCCGAACAAAAAATAAATTGCAAAATCATCCGCCTGAATCTTTCATATTTATACTCCGAATACGTAGGTAGATATCAGCTTTGTTTCTACATCATCGATCTATTGTGAACTACACTGTCCTGTCCACAGCTTTGCTGATGATAGTACACTTAATACTGCATTCTCTTGAGAATCTTTGTGTCATCAGAGAAAGCCATAGGTGCAAGGCGGAGACAAAATCCTTAAATAAAATCTGATAATAACCTATATTATGGGATGATCATATTCCGAGGTCCATTGCTAAACTGTCCAACAAAAACTCAGTTTTCTCTTCGGTCACAAGAGCTACTTCACACCATGAGAGCTTTTCATAATCTCCAAAGAAAAGATTCGACCTTTTATGGAGTATCGTTCACATGTTTGGAATTCAGCTCCCAAACATATGCTGAGGCTCCTGGAATCTATCAAGAGGAAAGTAGTTCGTCTGGTTAATGTTCCTGCACCAACGAACCCACTGACCTTACTAGAGCATCGCAGAAAAGTGGGCAATCTCTATCTATTCTATAGATATTTTGATGGTCGATGCTCATCTATTACCTTCACTATATACCACTACTGGCTAGCACGATGTTCCACCATGAACATTATGAATTTTTCTCTAATGCAATCAAAAGATAAAAACGCTGTTGACCTTGATAAAAAAGCAACATACTAAAAATCGAAAATAAGATTAAAATGGCGGACTGCCACCGGAATGCCACCGGACTGCCAGGGACTGCCACCGGACTGCCACGGACTGCCACCGGACTGCCAATAAAATGTACACCGGACTGCCCCAGTGGTTTACCCCTCGGTTTATCTACACCAAAGAAGTAAGAGAGAAAGGAAATGAGTACAGTCACACTGGAGAATGTTGTCGAATTATTGAAGGAAATAAAACAAGAAATATCGGATCTGAAGAAAGACGTCAACAGCGAGATCAAAATACTGAAACAAGAAAATAAACAACTGGAGGAGAAGGTTCTCTCACTGGAAAATCGACTGCAATATACAGAGAGAAAACTCAAGAAATATAACCTTGTTATATACGGAGTGGATGAAGACAACGATGATTTGAGAGGAGTCTTGAAGATTGTTAACCAGACACTGCGAATAGTTTGTAATGAAAGTAATTTCAGGGACATTCAAAGAATTGGGAAAAGAAATGAAGAAAAAAAACGACCGT
Organism: Zygogramma bicolorata; assembly: GCA_032362365.1. Classification (NCBI taxonomy): domain Eukaryota; kingdom Metazoa; phylum Arthropoda; class Insecta; order Coleoptera; family Chrysomelidae; genus Zygogramma; species Zygogramma bicolorata. Next base: position 40,255 of record JAVJAQ010004650.1, read on the forward strand.
TATTAATTGAAGTTGTCAACTATAAATTGAAATTGTGTATATTACAAAACATCAAACATCACGTAAATAAATTGAAAGAACTTGGCATTTCAAATGCTCAAGACTATACCCAAAGAGATTACAAAAAAAGAAGGGTATTGATTGAACACCTGAAAATTGCTAGAGAAAGTAACTTAAAAGCTAAAATTGTCGGCAATAAATTGTTCATAAATGAAGAGGAATTCAGTTATGAAGCGTTAGTCCAAAATAAACAGGAGTTGGACATAGAGCAAATGAATCTGGAGGTAGATGACTTAAGCAATTCAAGACCCACAGAACAAGTCATAAACGCCAAAGAAGCTGTCCAGAAGAGTGGAATATCAAACAAAAAAGAGGAGAACACAGATTTCTTCAATAAAATATACACCAGAAATCAGAGGAAACTACACAAATAAAAAAGACTTCTATAAGTTGTACTTCCTCATTACTCCTACTTCGTTCATTTCCATTGGGCATTTTTATACGTTCAGAAATTGTTTATTTCTTCATTCATATAAGTACGTTATATAGTTAGGGTCTTTGAATGGTTTAAATATATTTTTCTTTTTATTGTATCCCCATCAAAAAAAATTTATAAAAACTCAGGAAAATGGACAGTTATATTAGAGATTATTCGATCAAAAGTATAGAAACATATTCAGCTGAAAATATGTCTGGTTATATTACACTCACGCAAAAACTACCAGAAAAATGAATTTTAAGATTTTTCATGCAAATATAAGAAGCGTCTGTAAAAACTTTGATGAGCTAAAGGTGATACTCAGTGATGTCATTAAAGATTCGATACGATCTTACTTTCAGAAACGTGGCAGGTTGGTGATGTGTCGCTTTACAAAATTGACGGTTATGATGTTATTTACAATGAAGGTAAAGTGAATCAAGATGATGGTACAATGGCTTTCATACGAGGTGACTTGGAATACTCTTATAAAATATGTGAATTCACAAACGAAATTAGGGTACTACAATTTGAAATTGAATTACAAAATAATCACAGCAATTTATAGATCACCGGCAACAGACATAACAATTTTCAATAACAATTTGAGTGAATATCTCCAAAATTGTCCAAAGAACGTCGACCTTCCGTTTTCACGGGAGACATTAATATAAATATTTTAAATACTGAAGATTCTGTACATGATTACTTGAATATTTTAGGAAGCATGGGTTTCATATCAACAATTAACGAATATACGAGGATATGTGGTGAATCAAAAACATGTATTGACCATATATTCATAAAATCAAACCTACCTGATGAAAACATTTTGGCAGCTGTCATACAAACTGCTTTAACAGATCATTTTTTGATAGCCACTCATATCAATTTACAAGAAGAAAAAAATGAAAAAAATAGTTGTGAGAAACACAAAATGGTGCTGGATAAAAACAAACTTATATCGATTCTTTCTAGAGAATCTTGGGAAAATATATTCTCTATAAATATTGATGCCGAACAGGCGACTGAAAATTTTTTGAATACGATGTTAACAATTATATCAAATGCCACCAAAAAAGTTAGAATGAAAAGAAACGAACAAAAACAACAGATTTGGATCACCAAAGGTTTAGTTAACTCGGTAAATGAAAAAAATAAATTATATAAGAATATGAGACAGAATCCTACAGAAGAAAACATCAAAAAATTTAAAAGCTTCAGGAATAAACTTAACGAATAGCTAAAAAATGCTAAAAAAAGTTACTATCAAGATAAAATTAATATGAATAGAATGCAAACTCAAAATCTTTGGAAATGTATAAAGGAAATTACCGATGGTAAGGAAAACAGTGACATTGAACAAATCAGGAAAGAAGGTGGGCACATCACAAATGATAAAAAAGATATGGCCAACACCTCCTGCCATTTTTTTACAAATGTGGGAGAACAATTAGCGGAGAAAATTATTGCAAATAGAAAATATTCCTCAAAACATAAACAAAAAGAAAATATTTTGAAAAACTCTTTTTTCCTAGAAGAAACATGTGCTAGTGAAGTGAAAGAAGTGATTAGTAGTCTTAAAAGTAACAAAGCTCCCGGATACGACAATATCAGAGTAGAAACATTGAAAGATATTTCAGAATTCATTTCAGCTCCTTAGGCTTTCGTAATCAATAGGTTGTTCAGAGAAGGTAAATGTCCAACAGTGTTTAAAAAAGCTATCATTAAGCCACTATTCAAAAAAGGAGATAAGTTGGAGGTTACAAATTATAGACCGGTATCACTGATCACAAACCTCGCTAAAATATTTGAAAAACTTTTGAAAAATAGAATAATGAAATACTTGACTAAATATAGAGTTTTATCAGATAAACAATTCGGGTTTCGGGACAACAGATCTACAAATGAGGCCATATCTGAACTTGTTGCAAAAATTAATAAGGCAGTGGATGAAAAAAAACCATCACTTAGCATCTTTGTAGACCTATCGAAGGCGTTCGACACTGTTAGCCATGGTCAATTACTCCACTCTCTGGAAAATATTGGTTTCCGAGGGATTGCATATGATATAATGAAGAGCTACCTATCAGATAGAAAACAATGTGTTAAAATAGGGGAAATTCATAGTGAACCTTTCGATATAAAATATGGAGTACCACAAGGAACAGTTCTGGGGCCAATATTATTTATCATCTACTTGAACGATTTATTTGGGCTGGAAACGGAAGGGGAAATAATAACTTTCGCTGACGACACCGCGGTTTTTTATACTGATTTATCGTGGGGTGGCCTGAAAGCTAAGGTAGAGAGAGATTTTCCAAAAATTATGCATTGGTTTGACACAAAATTACTTACAATCAATCTTGATAAAACTTTTTTCATTCCATTCACATCGTATGAAAGATATTTACCAGAATATAATAAGCTTACATTCTTGCATAATACTACCCAAGTTGAAATTCCATGTACCAAAAGTATTAAATACTTAGGAGTGTTTATAGACAGTCACTTGAAATGGGAATCGCATATCAATAATGTCATAAAAAAACTGAGATACCTTCTGTATAAGTTCAAATATTTATCGAATATCTTGAAGGTGGAACAAATGAAAATAATTTACCACTCATTAGCGGAATCACATTTATTATATGGAATCCTAGTCTGGGGAGGGGCAAATAAAACTCTGATACGAAACCTTGAAACTATACAGAAATTTCTGTTGAAAATCACGTACAACAAAACTAGACGATTTTCTTCTGACATGTTATACACCGAGACCAAAGTACTTGATATTCGCCAATTATTCTGTCACAGTCTTCTCATATATCAACACAAAAATAAGAAAGTTTCGAATCGAATATCACATACACATGATACAAGAAACAAAATAAACTCCCTTAAAATGCCAAAACCAGAAAAAACTATTGCACGAAGATGTCATACTTACTTAGGACCCAAATTATATAATACATTGGAAACTGAGATGAAAAATATAAATTTCCTAAAAATGTTCAAAAGCCATACAAAAAAATGGTTACTCAGTATACCTCGGGAAAACTTACACCGATTCATCGACACAAAAAATAATTACTACATTACAAAACTATGATGGGAGATGCAGTGAAAAAAAATACGTTTTCCTGAGAAACTGAATTGAAATCAACTTCTAGTATGTAAACCTTCCAAATCCTTCTTTCTTTTATTGTGTTTTCTTACCTTCAGCTATATCTTATTATGAAGCCTACCTATGATACATCAAATAATCAACATAAATATCAATATTGTTGAGTACTGCTGAATAATAGAAACCGGTTTATGTTCAAATCTGAGATTTTTTTTTAACCCTCTCTTTACTTGTCAGTACATAAACATTGTTAGTTATGATTACATGAGTAAACGACTGTTATGCATCAGTATTATAGACGACAGATTAGATTTGTATGTATGTTTCATTGGTGTATGTCAGGTCATAAATTTTATCCTTCTCTTTTTCTCCTCTATCTTTTTCCCTATCTTTTTTCTTTTTCCTTTTCTTTTCTCTTACTCGAAACCACAATTCAAAGCAATGCCTTATGTGGCTGACTTTATTTATTTGTAATATTGACATTTGTTACTGTACATTTTTTGGCAAATAAATATTATTATTATTATATTATTATATGAAAATTATTTATAGACTCTTGTTTCGCTATTACATACAAAGAGATCCAATCATTTTGTTCGGGAATTGCATTAATCTGTCAATTATACTATTATTCATCGTCAACCACCATCGCCGAATGCGCACTAATGATATTTTTGTAACGATTCGATTTCATCGTCTACAAAGGTCAATAGCCAACCTATTTGTTCGGTATTAACTTTTAACACATCCATTTTATCTAATAAATAATATAAAATCAATGCCGAAAATGGATCTATGATTAATGAATACTATACAACCTTACGACAAAAGTACGCTAGGGTGGTTGGCCTCCGACCCAACCAAAATATTCGGAGATCATATTATCTCGAGTTTTAGTGAATAGATACATGATTCAACAAATTGACGAACATGCACCAATGATAATTTTTTCATTAATTGATACTTTACAATTGAAAAAATGGCCATCTCGTGAATGGTCCACCCTACACGTTCGGCAATGCCATCCGTCTAAACTTTTTTTCAATTTTCAATCATTTGCGACACACCCCGAACGCGCACCTATAATTCTTCTTTTTGTTCGGCGAAGTCACTTCCGTGTAGAGGGAGGTTGAATTAAAGGGGTTCGGGGTTCGCACAATGATCAAAACGCACCGATGATCCTCTAAAAATGTGTCACGGGTTCTCGGTCTATACATTTCAGTGCCCTTGGTATGATAGATTTGATGGTGTGTACTCATCACTAAATAATCCCCTCCACCTCTTCTTGAGCGACTTTCATTTACAGAATAAATGAAATTGAAATTTCTTCCCAAAAACCGAATATCACAGTTGATCGGAACCGGGAAATATTTCTTTCAGCGTATTGAATTTTAAAGGAAATTTGACGAATTTAATCGAAATCGGCGAAAGAATTTTTATGTTCAGTATGGTTTCGTCATATTGAATTTTGAAGGAATCACTAGCAAATTCGTAATCGTGATTTTGAACTTTCCCAAATATAGGTAAATTTGTTTTGAAAAAGAAATCTTGATTTTCTTTCCGCCATTTCAAATTCGCCATACACAATAAAGTATATATTATATATAAATGTATGTGAATTGAATGTTTTGCGTTAATGATAATTTAGTTGCCGACTTTTCAGATTTTAATTTTTATCTTTGTTTCAATGCCAAGTTAGATATCAATATTTTTTCATTTACTGGTTGATATTTCACGTCCAAATATGTGTGACACATGAACAAGCAAAGCCTTGTCCACTCGTTAAACCAATACATCTGTCCAGTTCGGCTCTGATGTTTATCAAATACATCGATTTTCGCTCAACTCTATATGGAATATCACTCCAACTAACCACAACGGTTTTTGGGACAGTGTTTGTTTTTTACTCTCAAGTCTCCCCCTTCGTTTCTGTGTATTAGTATAGTTTTTATTCGTCTGGAAAGTGGCTGATAGAAAAGACCTTGAAAAATAGGTATGTTTATCTACATATGAATAATGGCGTTTCCGAGGACAAGGGCGTTGATGCCAACTGAAAGTTAGTCCATTTGTGTTGTATCAGATCAGTAGCAAAGGGTATTTCACGAGAGCAACATGTTTTTTTGGTGGAGTTTGAAGACCGCGTGAAATACATTTGTACAGAACGCAGGATAACAAATAAGGAAAAAAATTGCTCCAACCGCGGTTCGAACCAGCAATGATATATTCTCATCTCATATACGATAACGCCGTAGACCGCTATACTGCCAGCCGATCTTTAATCAGGTTCAGCTTCAATCACCTTAAAATTAATGAATGACTTTATTGATCATAACAAATGGAATGATGAAGCATCATTCAAGTGTTTCTCAGCCTAATCAACAATGAGGCTAGACTACCTGGCAATGAACACACTAGACGAACGGTTCTAGTTTTTCTAATAAAAATAAAAGATATTAAATTTAATCAAACTTCATATAATATTAAGGCTCCTCTGAAATATGCACTTGCTTGAAACACTAAAATCGGGCAACGTTTTAAGTTTAATTCAATTTCATTTGTTGTTTGATATTTTTGTTCACCAATTGATTGTAGCCATTTCAACCAAATTCTAATCGTTTCTGGTTTAAGGAAAACTGATCAAAACAATACATTCATAACTTCAAAAAAAAATATTTGTGTCTCAATCCATTTACTTCGTCTTATAATTCAGAGAACTGTATTCTATAAATAAAAACATCAATATTTTTTATGGAAGTGAACGTTTTCTGAAATATCAGTGAATTTGAATGAAAATTACACCAACAAAATTCAATAGCAAAAGTTTGTCAAAAATTCAGTCCATCAAAAATATATAGTATCATAACGAAAACAGGTGTTGATCACCAATATTGTTTTTCTCAGTGTAGTGCGGTTTTATACAAATTCTGATCATTATCTGTGCTTTTTTCTCAGTGTACCATTTAGTACATTTGTCAATGCTGTGAAGTATTTCCGGTCAATATCTTGTACAACCAACATCAAAGGTTCCGACAAAGCATTCGCCTCTTGTTAGTTGGGGTACTCTTTGGTTTACATATGCAGCGACCTTCCTATCTCACTGGATAGTAGCAGCGAGACCTATAATAAAGACTCGACTAGGGAAATTCAACTCAATTCAAATAATAATACTTTTGAAGAAATGGTTAAGGCTTTCGGGGCCGAGGTTTTCTTCCTGACGTTTCGCTGGCCCGAGTGGCTAACTTCTTCAGAGGTACATCCGTCCTTGGATTCTACTTCGATGACTGAGGTTTTCGGCTTCGGAGAACGTATTCATATTCATTCAGGTAGTCGAGAGTGCTAATTACTTCAGTCGGACTCGGAGAATAATCATCATTATTAATTATAATGGCAGGTAGTGGGGTCTTTCAATTCAAGATGAGTTAGTCAACTCTGACAACGAATCAAGTGATAGAAAATAAAATGTGATGAAACCCGTTTCGCAAGACTATTCGAATCCGAAGGGGAAAAATATCAGAGAATTGTCGAGACGATAAAAATGTGATTTCACGAGTCTCCATAACCACCTATACTTATATATAAAAATCAAAATTGAAAATCGGAAGAATTTTGCAAAAATCTTTGTATACATCAATTATATATAAAATACATAGACTATGTATGCAATAAAATTCATATGTATTTTCATGTCCCCAAAACTGCCGCTTGACATATATATATATATATATATATATATATATATATATATATATATATATAGTGAGTAGTAACATTTTTCCGTGTCAGCCAGTCCAGATATATCTTGTATTCTTTTTGGTATACGGCTTCACTTTTCGATGGAATTAATGATTCTCTTGCTTGTTCAGCTTTTTTCAAAATATCCTACATTATATTTGGGGTAGAAAACACGTTTTTACCGCAAACACAGCTTGATAACAAAGTTCTGTTTATAAACAAGTAACATAGCAACAACCTAGCAACAAGAAAACTCTACTATAATCAAAGGTACCTGATTCAAATATACCGGGAAGGTAATGAATTGGTACATTTTTCCGTTTCAAAAATGAACAAAATTTTATTGAAATCGGTCAGAAATAAAATTATCTATGTACCACGGGAATTAATGAGCCTTAATAACCTCAGGCAATTGCTGTCCCTTGGGCCAGAGGCCCTCGGGACGCAAACTTTGCCATCGGTAATTAAGGCCCTCCTAATTCCCTTGATACATAAATAATTATTATACACCCATTAATGAACCCTCACCTATCTTAAAGAGTGCCTTTGTTAATGATAATGTTACGATATATCCTTGGGTTCGTCAATTAAAACACCAAACAACACTAAACTACTTTTATTATAACTCTCTTATCACAAAACAATACAACACAATCACTTAAATCACTCCGATAACTTGCCAATGCTCGCTCGCTACTAAAACTCTCTGAACTAACAATTCTGCTGCTGGCGTGAACGGCTTTCGCTTATATAGGCGATCATATAATGAAGAATCATCCAGACAAATCTAGACAATCGAATAATCTAGGCGAGCCGCGATCACGCCGGTATGATCTTTCCTGGAACGGTCGAACCAATTCGCATTCATAGCCGGCAGGGCCGGCGCCAGCACATTTCGTTACATTATCCCCCTCTCAATTTTGATCGTCCCGATCAAACAATACGTCATTATCGCCATTGTAACGTTTAAGTCTTTCTAGGTGAACGACCTTCATTTTTGCTCTGGGGCTACGTTGAATCCTGTACACCACGTCATTTATTCTCTTGACTATCGAATAGGGTCCTTCCCAGCATGGTGTTAGTTTGGGAGAAATTCCTTTTCTACGACGAGGGTTGTACAGCCACACTCGATCTCCTTCTTTGAATCCACCAGTATTTGCCTTGAGATCGTATCGAGCCTTCATCCTGTCACTAGTAATCTTTAATCTTCTTCTCGCAATTTCGTGAATCCTTATCAGGCTGTCTCGCAGTTCATCGGCATAATCCTGTACCTCTTTTTCCTCAGTACTTGGGGATCCGAACACCAAGTCACAGGGCAAACGAAGATCTCTTCCGAAGATGATACTGGATGGGGTGAGCTTTGTGGAATCGTGCACAGCTGCCCGGTAAGCCATCAAGAATAGTTGAAGGTGTCGATCCCAGTCTTTTTGATGCTCTTCTACTACTTTGGAAAGGTGTTCTTCCATAGTCCTGTTGAACCTCTCTACCATGCCATCAGACTGTGGGTGGAGGGCAGTTGTTCTGGTCTCACTAATTCCCATCAATTCACAAACTTTCCTGAATAAATTCGACTCGAAATTTCTTCCTTGATCGGAATGTAGCTCCATTGGCACTCCAAACCTTGTAAACATGTTGTCCACCAGGGCTCTTGCAACGGTGGATGCTTCTTGATTAGGCAAGGCGTAAGCTTCAACCCATTTACTGAAATAATCCATGGCAACGAGGATGTATTTGTTGCCATCATTCGTCATCGGGAACGGTCCAGCTACATCGATGGCGATTCGTTCGAAGGGAGCACCAACATTGTATTGTTTCATCTCGCCCCTTGATCTTGTTCTAGGACCTTTGCTTGCTTCGCATTTTGGGCATCTTCGGCACCATCTCTCGACATCTTCTCGACATTGGACCCAGTAGAACCTTTGCCGTATTTTATCCAAGGTCTTGTTAACTCCTAGATGTCCACCTGATTTACCACCATGAATCTCTAACAAAACATCCTCTATTCTCGACATGGGCACAACCAGTTGGGAACTCACTTTCTTGCCATCGGCTGACTCCCAAGCCCTCTTCAGCAGGCCATTCTCCACAATCAAGGAATCCCATTGTGCCCACAGTGCCTTGAACGTTGGTGATCGATCTGAGATGTCCTTCCAGGTGGGTCTTTCCGCTCCATTTTCTTTCCATTTCAAAAATTCTGCAACGTTTGGATCATTCTCCTGGTCTTGTCGCATTTTTGCTGTCGTCCAATTGTCGTCTACTATCAATCTCACTTGGTTGATTCCTTCGCGACGTTCAATTCGCTCACAGTGTTTACAAGTATCCGAACAAGGTCTTCTTGACAAGGCATCTGCGTTGTTATGCAATCGTCCTGGTCTATGTTTTATCCTGAAGTGATACTGGTTCAACTTCTCAATCCACCTTGCTACTTGTCCTTCAGGAGTCTTCATTTCGAGTAACCACTTCAGAGCTGCATGATCTGTTCTGATTAGGAACTCTCTTCCGTACAGATATTTGTGGAAGTGGTCTACAGCCTTGATTATTGCCAGTAGCTCTTTTCTCGTTACGCAATAATTTCTTTCTGGCTTGGTGAGTACTTTGCTGTAGAACTCGATTACTTTTTCCTGACCATCTTGCTCTTGTGATAGTACGGCTCCAATACCATTATTACTGGCATCTGTGTCCAAAACAAACAGGCCTCGTTGACGTGGGAAACTTAAAATGGGGCTGGAACATAGAGCAACTTTCAGTTTTCCAAATGCTCGTTCACTTTCGTTGGACCAGACGAATTTGACTCGATCTTCTGTCAACTTATGTAGGGGTGCCGCAATATCAGCGAATCCTTCTACGAAACGCCGGTAGTAGGTGCAGAGACCTAGGAAACTCCTCACTTCATGTTTGTCTCTTGGCCTCGGCCAGTCTCTTATCGCCTGTATCTTCTTTTGGTCTGTTCGGATGCCGTCTGATGAAACTGTGTGACCTAGAAAATCCACTTCTTTCTGGAACAATGAACATTTCTGAAGATTCAATTTGAGGTTGGCGTCCCTGAATCGTTGAAAGATTTCTTGCAGGTTGTGCAGATGTTCTTCGAATGTCTTTCCCATGACCAAAACGTCGTCGAGATATACAAGACAAGTTTTCCAAGTGAGCCCACGAAGGACCAGCTCCATTAGTCTCTCAAATGTTGCTGGAGCATTGCACAATCCAAACGGCATAACAGTGAACTGGTAAAGTCCACTCCCAGTCGAGAATGCATTCTTCTCCTTGTCGTCTTCATGTATGCCTACTTGCCAGTATCCGCTCTTCAGATCTAATGTTGAGAACCAACGGGAACCTACCAATGTTGTTAATGTGCCATCTATTCTTGGTAGAGGGTAGCTGTCCTTCTTGGTGACATCATTTAATTTCCTGTAATCGACACAGAATCTCGTAGATCCATCCTTCTTGGAAACCAACACAACAGGTGCAGACCAAGGGCTCGATGACTCTTCAATCACACCGTCCTTCATCATCTTGTCGACAAGCTCTTCCACCTCCTGTTGCTTGGCGAATGGAATTCTTCTTGGTGGTTGCCGAATCGGATGAGCTTGGCCAGTATCGATTCTGTGTTTGACCAAATTAGTTCTTCCTGTTGTTGTCGAATCAAAAATGTCGCTTTCACTCCGGATGAAGTTCTTGGCAGCTTTCAGTTCCTCTGTTGATAAGTGTTGACATGATTTTTCAAGAGTTGATATAACACTCTCAGAGTCTGCCTTCATTTCTTGATGTTCATTTGACTGACAAGTCGCTACCCAAGTAACAGGTTCACATGTTCCAATAACATCGCCTGCCTTAACAGTTACTTCTCCAGGAAACACGTTGGCAACTCTCACAGGAATAGTTTTGTTCGTTTTAACTAAGGCTCGTGCAAACACCAAATTGCTGGGGGATTCATCACATGGCTGGACTACTCCAACGCAGCACCCAGGGTCTTCTTCAACTGCAGCACAAACTACTTTCTCCGAAAATCCAGGAATTCTCGCAGTTTTCATTAAACGCAGTTTCACAGGCATTGTCCTTTCTGCTGGAGTTGTAAGGACAAATTCTTCTCCTCCGAACCTCATAATCTTCTCCTCATTGTCGAATGAAAATCCATAGTCACTGATCAAGTCCATTCCGAGTATGAATTCATCTTCTATATCTGCGACGTAAACTGTATCTGTGATGGTGAGTCGCCCAAGAACCAATGTAATTTCAGCCTCTCCTCGAATAGGTGCGTTTTCACCAGTGACTGTCCGAAGCACGACGTTGGATGATATAGGCTTCACGCTTCCAGGCCGAAGAATGTCGCTGCGTACCAAGGAAACTGCAGCACCGGTGTCTATGGTGCATATAACGTCGATTTCATTCAATTTTCCTGGAATGGTAAGGCTCTCAGATGTTCTTTTCAGCCTGTTAACATTGATGACCCTGGGGGCTCTGTTATTGCTAGCCAGCATGCGCCCCGATATGCTGGCTAATTCTCGTTTTCCTGCCGCCAATTTGAGGACTCGCTGGATGACCTTGTCCTCACAGGTGATTGCGTACGAGATGGCACCCTTGCAGGAGAGCTAGATCTTGATGGCATTCTCACCCTACAGTCTTTGATAAGATGTCCGGGTTTTCCACATCTATAGCATGTCCTCTTCTTCTGGGTGCTGATGCCACTTATCATTGATTTGATTTCTTCCAGAACCCTCTCGACTGAACTAATCGCTGTGCCAAATCGTTGTTCCGGTTCTTCTATTGAAACTGCACGCACTTTCGGCCTTGACGTGTTGAAGGCCGCCTCCACTTCCAAAGAGCGAACCAAAGCATCGCTACTTCTCTTGAAACTCGTCAATCGTAAAGTTCTTTGTATTTCTGGGTCTCTCAGTCCGTCTATAAATATCTGCACAGCCAACTGCTCCTTGAAATCTCCGGGTGCTTCTGGATATGCCAGCTGGATTAGGCGTCGAACATCTGCCTCAAATTCTTGCAGACTCTCACCTGATTTTTGTGTGCGAGTCTTCATTTGGGCCCGGTACAGCTGTTCTCGGTGTTGATCGCCATACCTCAACTCTAGTGCAGAAATCAGGTCGTCATATTGCTTCTGCTGTTCTATGGGTATCGTTTGTAATATACCCAAAGCTGGCCCTCTCAAAGCTACTATTAGTGCCGTAGCTTTTTCTTCGTCGCCCCATCCATTAGTTTCTGCCGCAGCCTCAAATTGTCGACGGTACATGGACCAAGACGACTGACCATCAAAAGTCGGTGGTTTCACGGAAATTCCTGACGTGGCAACACTGTCTCGGCGATCTCGGTTCTTGAGAAGAGCTATCTGTTTTTCTAGACCTCTCATTTCATTTCTCATCTCCTCTCGCACTATATCCACTTTCTTATTGACGTCATCGTCGATTTTCTTGACGTCTTCCTTCAGTTCTTCCTTTAGTTTTTCCACTCGTACTTCAGTTTCATGTGAAACATGCTCGAAGAACTTGTCCTGATGTTCTATAACGTTCTGGATGTCTGCCTTCCACTGTTTTTCTATTAGAACTAATTCATTCTTTTGTTCTTCTCTCACCTTCTTCTGTTCTTCTAGAATTTTCTGGATTGCTTCTTCTCGTTCTATTTTTTCACGTTCTCGTTCTTTTCTCTGTTCTTCGAGAATTTTCTGGAGTGTTTCTTCACGTTCTTTCTTTTCATTTTCTAGAATTTTCTGGAGTGTTTCTTCTCTATCTCTCTTTTCATCTTCTCGTTCTTTCTTTTCATTTTCGAGAATTTTCTGGAGTCCTTCTTCTCGTTCTTTCTTTTCATTTTCGAGAATTTTCCTGAGCGATTCTTCTCGTTCTTGTTTTTCCTCCTGCCGTCGCTTTTCCGCCAATTCTTTCTCCTCCAGCCGTCGCTTTTCCTCCAATTCTTTTTCCTCCAGCCGTCGCTTTTCATCTTCCTGTCGTCGCTTTTTCTCTAATTCTTTCTCCTCCAGCCGACGCTTTTCATCTTCCTGTCGTCGTCTTTCCCAATCCGCAAATTGGTTTTGCATAAATTTCAACATATCCTCCATCGTATCGTAAGATGTACTTCTCGTATTAACCATAAATTGTTTTTATTTACCAGCAAAAATTCCACTTCCGACACCACTGTTACGATATATCCTTGGGTTCGTCAATTAAAACACCAAACAACACTAAACTACTTTTATTATAACTCTCTATCACAAAACAATACAACACAATCACTTAAATCACTCCGATAACTTGCCAATGCTCGCTCGCTACTAAAACTCTCTGAACTAACAATTCTGCTGCTGGCGTGAACGGCTTTCGCTTATATAGGCGATCATATAATGAAGAATCATCCAGACAAATCTAGACAATCGAATAATCTAGGCGAGCCGCGATCACGCCGGTATGATCTTTCCTGGAACGGTCGAACCAATTCGCATTCATAGCCGGCAGGGCCGGCGCCAGCACATTTCGTTACAATAATTTAACTCATGTATAAAATATCCCATAAGTGATTTTGTCATTATGACAGCAAAAAAAGTTTTGCCAAAGTTTTTCAGCGACAAAATGGAACATAACTCTTGAAAGCATGGCAAGCAGAATTGTAAACAAATCTTTGACGGCGTCTTTGTCAATTTTTTACTTGCGTTGTCAAAAGAGTACATCTGATCTGTGAAAATGAAATATAAGAATTGTGTTTTCAACGATTGTACCTTTCCGTTGAATTGAATAAGCTGAACTGTATTCATTAAATTGTCGTACCGAATTACACTCGAGCTTTTTTTGTGGAAGAAAACTCGACATTTATGATTCGATTTTAGTTGCCTTCCGGCAAATCAACTGAAAAAACTGCCAGAAAATTTTTTGAATTGCCAGGCAACAAAATTCTTGTCGAAATGTCAAGTTTACTTCGACAAAAAAAGCTCTCGTGTAATTATAAGTGACAAAATGGTTGAGAATTTCGCGGCCGAGGTTTTCATTATCACAACTTTTGTTCGGGTTTGAAGCATGTCGTTTTTAGGAACTCCTTCCTGATGTTTCGCTGGCGCGAGTGGCTAGCTTCTTCTGAGGCTCATACATCTTGAGTTTGACTCCGATGACTGGGTATTACGACTTCGTGAAGCGTATTTATGTGGATTCAGGAAGCCACGAGTGATAATGACTTATTCTGGATTCGGAGAATCCAGAATAACGGAACGTGCACGAAGAATATGTGAACCAGAGCACCTGGAGAAAGAACTGGAACATCTTCAAGTGACCTTGAAATCGAATGGATACAGTGTTCCCGAGATCAAAAGGGCCATGAAACTGAAGAATTCCCCGGTTCATTACAGGGAGGACGCTCAGATATAGCTGCATACGCTTGTCTACCATATATTCCGAGGGTCACAGACCGAATTGGAAAACTCTTGGGGAAACACAACATGAAAACGGTTTTCAAACCCACCAGGGAGATACAACAAAGCCTCAGGTCGGCTAAAGACAAAAGAGACTCACTGTTAGCAGCAGGGGTTTATCGTATACCGTGCACCTGTGGGAAGGTACCACCAAAAGATCTATGGGAACTTGGCTAAAAGAGAATGAAAGAAACTGCAGACTAGGGCAAACTGACAAGTCAGCTGTGGCGGAACACGCAATCAGTGAGGGACCCCACAGGATTCTGTTTGAAAACGCGAAACTCATTGCCCCCATCCAGGGATACTATAGTCGACTGATACGGGAGGCAATAGAGATCCACAAACACACGGATAATTTCAACAGGAAAGAAGAAGCTGTGAACCTCAACTGAATATGGAATCCCATATTAAGAAGATCAAAAATAACTAATATCACGACGGCAGGTATTGCGGCAATTAATGCTGATGATACTTCTCCAAATCCTGTAATTACAGTAATCAATAATATTGAAAATTCTCCTAATCCAGAAAAATCATCACCTCTGGCTACCTGTTACCATATAAATACGCTTTACGAAGTCGTGATACCAATCATCGGAGTCTAACTCAGATGTAAGAGCCTCAGAAGAAGCTAGCCACTCGCGCCAGCGAATCGTCAGAAAGAAGTTCCAAAAAACGACGGCTTTAAAAACCGAACCAAAGTAGTGATAGATAGATTATACATTTGTAGCAAGTCAAGAATACAAATCAGTTACATACTCAATTTCAAAATATACTCGCAACCAATAGCATTCGTCTGATAAAATGTTCATTAATGAAACTAAAGATAATTCACATTTATAAGATACATACTATGAAACAATATTCAGTAAATTGAAAGTGATGCCTTGGTAATGGTCTCATAACAAAAAGCCGGTGCAATCGGCCGTGAAAGCCAATAGTCCGCGACGGCCGGACCAATGTTATTTTACAAAAGCTGAATGTTTCTCCGCGCATGTGCTCAACATAGGTAAACACAATCAGTGACTATGGAATTTGGTGACTTGGGTATGCAACAGACAGCAAAGATTAATTTCCATGTCATATCACATCTTTCATCTAGGACTATATCAAACTTGATAGATGTTTTAACACGTCCGGGCCATTTTTTGACTGATAGGTATTTATCCGGTCAATTCAGACAATTGAAATGACAAAAATTCCGTCAGAGCCAAATTTTGGTATAGATCTTGGGTTTACCAGAAAGAATGAGAATTTGGAAGTCCCCATAAATCATATGTGTGCTAAGAAAGTTATTCGGGGTCAAATGTCAAAATTTTAGATTTTTTGGGTTTTTCTCGAAAAAGGTGAGTTTATTGAAAAAATACCCTAGATCAAAGTTGTAGATTCCAAAATTATCTTCAAAAATAGTTCCCATGAATAGAATAGAATAGAATATTTTATTTGACTACGTTACATAATACAATATGTTTGTAGCAAGTCATGTTTGGCTTACGTCTAAAAATCACATAAAAATGTAGGAAATGTTTTCTCTAACAACAGTTTTTTTCGCTCTTGGGGCTTGTTCAAGTTCTATAAGGAATATTTATTTTATTGAAAGAATTAAAAAGTGGAGATCCAAAACATTACGAAAACTATTTGAGAAGACTTTTTGTTTTGTGGCATCAAAAGTGCATAAATTGATTTCAAGGAGAAATATTCATTTGAGAAACAGTATAAGCGTGGTAGACCGTCTTACGGCAACACTTATGGTCGGTTCATACACCACACTTTTACTTTATCTTTTACTTTTACCTTAAGAATGGAATTGGACCGTTCATACACCAGTGTTAAAGTAAACAGGACGCATGCGCAGTGATCAAAAACGAACGAAGAAGAAGAAGTTATCTTGAGTTACGTCATTGTTTTGTTTTGCAATTTGCTATTTTGTATCCGATAATTACAGATATTTCACAGAACACCCATTTTATATCATTTCTGTAAAATATTCAGAAGAATACGTTTCCTTATAATGTTGGTGGCACTGCTTGCTGTGATGACTTCACACGCACGCATGCGCAGTCCCTAAAATTATTGAATTATCTCATTCTTAAAGTAAAAGTGCTCATCCTTAAACTAAAAGTAAAAGTACCGTGTATGAACGCCTCGATTGATTTACATTGTGACAACTTTCTTGAAGTAAAAGTAAAAGATAAAGTAAAAGTGTGGTGTATGAACCGACCATTAGAAGTAGTGAATCGCACTCCAGTTTACAATACAGTACTCGCATCCCAGAATGTACTCTCTCACAAGTTATTCCTGAAACATGTGAGGCAACTTATGAATCATTGAAAGGATGTTCGTTTCTGTTTTTGTAGTCAATAGTTTTTTAAATTATACACCATTTCATTTCCCTCCTATTCCGGAATTAGAAATTTTGTACCGTCCACTGAAACTTATGAGACGCCATTTTCATTGGAAATATTATAATATGTTCTCTCTAGGAGAACATATGATCATAGACATATGATAATAGTTCAACTATTATAATAGTTGGTCCATTACACTGTAATATTTTTCATCACAGATATTTGATAAAAGTGTTACGAAACTCCTTGCGCCGGCCCTGACGATCGTAAACGCAGATGAGGGGTCGAAGCGCGAACGTCATTTTTCCCGAAACTGTTGATCCGCGTGGAGAATTCGATACACATCATCGAGGCCTCTCTCGATGATTCTCCATAGGCGTACGCAGGTATATAAGCAGACACTCATCGCGGCAAAATTAGTTATTAGCAGAGACAGTTAGTTATTCGACAGTTATTCAGCAGAGTAATTTAGAGATAAGTGGAGAGAGCTTTGTGCAGAAGTCGAAGTGGAGATTTTCGGTTATAATTGCATGAGTGTATAAAAATTACCGATAATTTTGCAAGGAAGCGTTATATCTAAAAATTGCAAGAGTTTATTTTCATATTTTGGCGAAAGTGCCCGAGTCCGAAGGACGAGGGCTCTTTTACAAAATATGAAAATAACCGAATGCAATTTGTATAAGATATCACGCTTGAATGCAAAATTATCTAGTAATTTTAATGCACGAATGTAATTCATTGGAATATTTCACGAATGAAGAAATTCTCAAGGAAATGTTATTTTTTGTTAATTTATACTTTCCTCTATAGATTGTATGGAGCACTCACAAAAACGCGAAATGTTTTTCTATTTTTGAAGTCTATCTGACATTTGTTTGTGTTGTTTACTGACGTCCAGCGATATGGTTTAATGTGTTGTTATGGTGACTCGATACAATGCAATTACCGCTGTAAGTTTTCGATAATTGCATTGGTCTTATGGGACATTTTATATATGAGGGAAATATTCTATTGAAGAGAGGTTATCAGAGTGTTTCAGTACAGAGAGTTGGAAATTTACCGGAGCAATTTAAGTGATTGTGTTGTATTGTGTTGTGACAAAGAGTTATAATAAAGGTAGTTTAGTGTTGTTTAGAGTTTTAATCAACGAACCCCAAGGAAATATCGTAACAATAGATATATTACATAGAGCTATGATGGTGTAATACCGGCCTGAACGATACTAATTGTGAATTGGTTTGCTGAGACTAGAGTCACCGTAAAGGAGAACCTAGAGTGATGAAATCTCCCCCTCCTTGCTCGACTGCAGGTGCATCCTCAATCTCGCCGGGAACCGGGACGATGCTCCGAACTCCAACCCCCTCGGAATTGGGTCACGGCGGCATTGGGTCAACCACCTCTCTCCTGCTTTAACCCATTTTCCGGATCGGCACGAGGCCGTGTCCTGTATTATCCTGCGAGTCCCGTTCGCCGTTTCGGGGAATCGTCGCCGTTCTGCCGGATTCCTGATTCCTGGAAGGGTTCGAACTCTGCTTCGTACTAGGGAGGCTCTTTCACCCTCGCAGGTAGCGTGATTGTTCTCCGAATGCAAATCCGGTCGTTAATCCTTGCCGAGGAGTTGAACCTTTTCGTTTGCGGTCGTGTTTGTGGCAGTCGATAGACTTGAGAGATATACGGGCAGTTTGTTGTTTGCTGACAACGGTATTTTGTTGTCTTGAAAACGGTGAGTCGTACGAGCTTGTTTGGATGTTGTTCCATGCGTTCTGTCATTGTTTTGTGGTGGATGAATTTTTTTTCGTGGTTTTTTCGAGTTGTTGGCCTACCATGTCATTATTTTGTGGTGGATCAATATTTGTTCCGTAGCTTTATGGGTTCGTAACCCACCACAATCTGAAAAAAAAGGATTAATATTGGAATCGATACAATCGTAGCAGGGCAGATTTTTAATTTACCCCGAAAAGTTGCTGCGTCAATTGAAAAACAGTTCTTTCTGGATAGAACAAGTCCAATTAGTCAGCAACTTCTGGTATATCTCAAATTTCACCTGTCAAAAAAATAATAAGAACTAATATTTATCCAAACTAAACTGAATCCGCTTCCGTTCTCAAAACTTATACGTAAATTCCTGTTCAAATGCAAATATCTTAGACTACTGGCCCATCCAAAAATGGATGAGTCATAATAATATGAACCACCAGGTGACGTATATAGGACGATATAAGAGCATAAAATTATAAGATTCAGCACTATGCCGTCACTTGTAAGCTGTCCAACTGGGTGCTGGTGAGAATTCAAAAGTGCAGGTAGAGTGAGTACATTTTGGTCATATATTTTCGTACGGCATTTTTACCGTCTATAGATCCATAAAAAATAGTAAGAAAGCGCGTAGTGCCGTATGTTCGATTTAGAGCGTGGACTGTATGTGGTTTTTGAATAATTGAAAACTGATAGCGATAATCGGCAAAAATATATATTTTGAGCGGCTTACCAACTCTGTTGTGTTGCGTCTCCTGGGCCGGCCGGCAATTGGGTTTTTCTTGTTCACGACAACAGCACTAGTTTTACTTCCGCGAAGATCGTAATGCAACTTTTACTGCGAACTAAGAACTATGTCTGACAAAAATTAAATTATTAAAAAATGTGTTCACTCTCGAGCGGTTCTGATGAGTCTCTCTGGTTTTTTCGCCATCTCCCCAGATGGCGGTAGCAGTCGGTGCCACTTGAATATATTTCTGCCTCTCAGAATCGCGGGAAAATTCAAATTAACAAAAATAAGTAATAGAATCGAACATGCCCCCGACCAAAATGCGTCGTATTTTATAGAAAAAAAATTAAATACAAATTTTGTACCTTTTATTGAAAAAATCCCCGAATATATGAAAAATAAATATATATAAATCCAATGATTTGAAAAAAAATAGGAATTCAAAGTTATGCCTGATTTGGTAGAGGACATACCTTGACAAGAGGTCTTTGAAATACTCCTCTGGCCGTCTTAATTGTTACAACCCTAACGATACCATCCTTACCGGGATGAGTCTCAGTCACTCTCCCAAGTTTCCATTGAGAAGGAGGGGCTTGATCGTCTTTTATGAGGACCAATGTCCCAATACTTATTTGAGAATTATTTTTCAACCACTTTTGACGAGTGGTAAGTGTGTGAAGATATTCCATGTGCCATCGCTTCCAAAAGCTTTGATGCAGCTTTTGGAGTAACTGCCACCTAGTAAGCCGGTTGTTCGGAACATTAGTCATATCCTCGTCAGGAAGCAAAGAAATAGGCTCCAGCGTTAGAAAATGCCCTGGAGTAAGTGCCGAATAATCGTTTGGATCGGAGCTTATTGGAGAGAGAGGCCGCGAATTCAATAGAGCTTCTATTTGAGTTAATAGCGTGTAAAGTTCTTCGTACGTTAATATTTGTTCGCCTATGACTCTATATAGATGGGTCTTCACAGACTTCACCCCAGCTTCCCATAAACCCCCAAAGTGAGGACTTGATGGTGCGTTGAAGGACCAGGACCAATCTAAATTTTCCTTTGTTGCTGCATCCTTCATAATTTTCGTAAGAATATTATTAGCGCCTAGAAAATTGGAACCACAGTCTGAATTTAACTTAGAACATCTACCTCTTCGTGATATGAAGCGACGTAAAGCCGCAAGAAAAGCCTCTGAAGTCATTTCGGAGCATAATTCTAAATGTATTGCCTTTGTGGCGTAACATATAAAAACGCATATATAGGATTTTTGACTCCTACAGCCTCTATATTTTCCTAGTGAAATTTTAAATGGGCCGCAAAAGTCTACCCCAACAATCGAAAATGGTTTAATTTGCGAAATTCTAGTCGGCGGAAGGTTTCCCATATAAGGTTCTAGGGGTTTTGGATTAATACGAAAACAATTCATACATTTCGAAATAACGTTATTAATAGCTCGTTTAGGACTCAAGATCCAAAAATTTTGCAATAAAAGAAATTGCAGGGTCTGTAAACCAGGATGTAAATATTCACGGTGAACATCTTCGATTAGCAGTTTGGTGAAGTGGTGTTTTCGATCAAGTAATATAGGGTGCTTCTGGTTGAAATTGAGCTGAGAGTTTACGAGTCTCCCCCCGACCCGTATTATACCTTTATCATCAAGAAAAGGAGCGAGTTTTTGTAAGTATTTAGGGAGATATTTTCCTTCTTTAATTTTCTCGATTTCTTCTGAAAATACACAAGTTTGTACATATTTAATAAGGATGAAAAGTGAATTTTTTATTTCTGAGAGTTTCAAATTACCGGTTTTACGCTCTTTGGGAAATCGAATATTGAATGTAAATCTAACACAGTATGCTAATATTCGTTTTATCTTGGACAGCGAAGAAAATTTGTGCAATAGTTCAAACAAACATGAATCATCAAAATTCGTTATGAGGACATTTTTTCGAGCTTCTAAAAATATTTCTCGAGGACTCTCCAGGCGATTGGCAGTTGGCCATTCAGACTTAGGCATTCCCAGCCAGTACGGACCCTTCCACCAAAGTTTATCGTTAAGCAAATCTAGTGGCAATTTACCTCTAGATGCGGGGTCAGCGGGATTTTCCTTTGAAGCCACGTGATACCAACAGGATGGAGGTATTTTGTCTTGAATGTGACTCACCCTATTAGACACGAAAGTTTGCCATTTTTGAGGTGCTGATTTAATCCAAGCTAGAGCTATCATTGAATCCGTCCAGGCATAAATTTCACCGATTTTTAATTTAGACGAAAATATATTCAAAACTGCGTTCAATAAATTTGATAATAGTACGGCAGCACACAGTTCTAATCTAGGGAGCGAAATTTTCTTTAGCGGTGCGACCTTTGACTTTCCACATATAAGATAAACCTTATAACCACCTTGGGTGGGTGTCCGAAGATATATTACAGCGGCGTAACCTTTTTCTGAGCTATCACAAAAGCCGAAAATATCATGCGAAATTGAAGCGGATAGTTCTATAAAACGCGGGATGTTCAAACTACTAAGGAAAGGTAGTTCCCTTTTGTACTGGGACCACATTTTCAAAACATTGTCAGGTGGGGTTGCATCCCACTCCAGGCCTAGACTCCATAAAACTTGAATTAAACTTTTGGCCCAGAAGGTTAATGGGCTCAAAAAACCCTGAGGATCGAATATATGCGCCAATTCACTCAAAATAGTTCTTTTTGAGCAAGGTTTCTCTAAGCACGTTACTTGATATGAGAAAGAATCCGCAGTAGGGATCCATCGAAGTCCAAGAATTTTCAAGGAGGTACTATTGTTACTATTTTCTGAAAATGATAATGGCGATAATACGCGGTCCGCTTCAGGAATACCGGATAATAATTCGGGACTATTACTCGCCCATTTGCGCAACTGGAAACCTCCCAACTTCAGCAAAGCAACAAGTTCGCGTTGAAGTATTTTAATTTCATGCAAGTTGGGACACCCTGTTATAATATCGTCAACATAAATATCTTTGAGTAGAATTTCGGCGGCGACAGGATATTTTGCATGCTCATCCATAGCTAGCTGTTGCAATGCACGAATGGCTAAGAAAGGACTAGAGCAAATTCCGAAAACCAAAGTGTTCAGTCTATAATCTTGAATTGCATCATTTTCGCTAAATCGCCAAATAATTCGTTGATAATCTCTATGTGAATCGTGCACTAGAATCTGACGAAACATATGTTTTACATCACAGGTCATGACATATTTATGCAAACGAAAATTCAATAAAAGAGTAAAAATGTCCGACTGTAACTTAGGTCCCGGGAGTAATGTTTCATTGAGAGAGATGTTTTGAGGCGTTTTGACAGAAGCATCAAATACAACCCGGAGCTTCGTAGTGTTACTATCCGGACGCAGAACGCAATGATGCGGAAGGTAAAATGTTTTTGAAGTGTCTCTAGGGTTACCTGCGATTTCCATATGGCCCAATTCTAAATATTCCCTCATAATTTTACAATAATTTTCACGTAGAACGGAATCTGTGCGCAAGCGTTTTTCCAAGGAGTAAAATCTGCGTAAGGCAATCGCCCGAGAATCTGTGAAACTTGGTAGCGGTATTCTAAACGGTAAATGAACTACATACCTTCCCGATTTCTCTCGATAATGATTCTGAACAAAAGCCCTTTCACATTCTTCTTCTTCTATAGAAAATTTTCGAGCATCTGGTATGTCTTCTAGTTCCCAAAATTTTTTCAAAACTAAATCGAGTGAGTTTTCGGGAGATATTGAAGCAAAAAATGCGTTCACACAAGCGGAAGCTCTATAACGCATGCGCCCTAGTAGTATCCAACCTAGCGAAGTTTCGATAGCAGTTGGTTGTTCTTTACATCCTTCGACTTTACCGTTTCTGAGAATTTGTGCGAAAACTTCGGCACCAACCAACATATCTATTGGATTCGAAACATTAAAATTAGAATCAGCTAGGGGTAATTTCAAAATATTGCTCCAATGTTTGATATCAAAAGTGAATCCAGGCATATTTGTACATACTTTAGGCAAAATAATTGCGTCTAACGTTACAGAAAATGATTCATGAATTCGTGATCGCAAAGTGCATGTTGTTCCTTTTGAAACCTTAGATGATAAATCACCTATGCCATTGAGAGGTATATTTACATCAAAACTGTTCAAACCTAACCTCAAAAAACAGTGTTCGGTAATTATATTGGCTTGACTACCACTATCTATTAAAATGCGAATCGGGAAAAAATTTCCACTACTATCCATTATATCTACGACAGCTGTTGATAGCAGAACAGTCGAGCAAGAGGATAAAATGCCAGCATTACAATTGAATTGGGAAATTTCTTGTACATTACTTGATTCTCCCGTAAAATTTGAATTTGGATTCTGTAATGCTGATACGTTATTGCGATCTATATGTAGGATAGAATTATGTTTCTTTCCACAGTATCTACAGGAAGAAAATGAACGACAAGATGATGTAATATGACAGGAAGAAAGGCAGTTAGTACAAAGTCGCTTTTGCTTAACAAACTCGTATTTTTCCTTCTGCGATTTGTTCATAAAGGTAGGACATCTATATAATGCATGGTCGGATTTACAGAAAATACATTGTGCATTCTTACTTTCTCTATTTAAGGTCTGAGAAGTACTCGAAAGGAATGTCGAATGAGCGTTACTGCGAGAATTTCCAGAATGTCTAGGATTAGGAGTGTGGGATTTTTTGTTTATGTTCCCTGACGAGGATATTGAAGCAGCAGACTTCAAAGCTGAGCACTGTTTATTCAAAAAAATTGATAAGTCTTTGAAGCTAGGAATATCTTCATTCACATTGTCTATTTTGCGATGCAATTCATACCTGGTTACTGTCGAATTGTCTAATTTTTTAATGAGCGTCTGAAATAAGATGAAATCCCATGCGTCAATGTCGAAATTTAAATTTTTTAGCGCTTGAATATTTTCATTGTAAATATCCAGAAGTTGACTCAATGCTTGCGGAGAATCATTGGGCAACTTAGGATAGTCGTGAATCTCATCCCAATAAGCTGTGGCCAATGCTCTTTTGTTTTGATACCTTTTAACCAGTGTGTCAAAAGCGATCTGGTAATTAGCATCAGTGTTTGGCAATGTGTCAATCAGAGTTAATGGTTCACCTTCCACTAGTGTGAGCAGATAATTGAATTTTTCTGCGTTAGATAAACTCGAATTATAATGAAAAGTATTCTTGAACAACTCATAGAACCTCGGCCAAGCCGTTTGGGAGCCATCAAAGACAGGAATTTTTATTTTTGGCAGTTTGACATTGTGATGAGTTGATTCATTTTGGGTTCCACTTGAATCTAGGCGAGTATTATTGCAATCTGCGGTATTACTAAACAATTCATGATAAATCACGCGAATTTCAAAAACAGTATTATCAAATTCCTTTCTTATTCTGCTCTCACTGGAGAAGTCTTTCTCTTCATTGGAAGCTAAACAATTAATGACTCCAGAGTGATGTTTATCGAATTGTTCAAGAATTTGATTGAGGTGTTCATAACGACATTTGAAATGAACGTAATACGTACTATCAGTTTTAGCGTGTTCTGCTACTTCTAAAAGATCATTCAACCTTTCTATTGCAGTTTCTCGCGAAGCTGTCGCTTGACGAAGTTTCGACATTTCATCAATATATTTAAAATGATCAGCTGTGGAGTGTGAATGACCTCTACGATAAAAGGTATTTGAGAGCGAAAGCAAGTGACAAAAAAAAAATGCGATAAAAAAGACGGCCGACTGAAAAGATATGCGACTAAATTGAGGTATAGGATAAATAATTTAATTTATATTGCGGTACAAATTGAATAATGAAAAAATTGGCAAGTAACAATCCGGCTCGAAGGACCAAAATGTTCGATTTAGAGCGTGGACTGTATGTGGTTTTTGAACAATTGAAAACTGATAGCGATAATCGGCAAAAATATATATTTGAGCGGCTTACCAACTCTGTTGTGTAGCGTCTCCTGGGCCGGCCGGCAATTGGGTTTTTCTTGTTCACGACAACAGCACTAGTTTTACTTCCGCGAAGATCGTAATGCAACTTTTACTGCGAACTAAGAACTATGTCTGACAAAAATTAAATTATTAAAAAAGAATGTGTTCACTCTCGAGCGGTTCTGATGAGTCTCTCTGGTTTTTTCGCCATCTCCCCAGATGGCGGTAGCAGTCGGTGCCACTTGAATATATTTCTGCCTCTCAGAATCGCGGGAAAATTCAAATTAACAAAAATAAGTAATAGAATCG
>JAVJAQ010004651.1:0-26391 GCA_032362365.1 Zygogramma bicolorata
TAACGTTAATGTTTCCTAGTCTGGACGAAAGGGTTCGTTGGCCAAAATGTTTACAATATTCTGATTGCTTTACCTCTCAAACATACTCGCATCGGATAAATCCATCGTGCCTTCACGGTCCTATTGTTTGGCCATATTCGTATTTCATCTCCTAATTATTATTTACATCTCGAGTATTTCAACATTTAGGTTATTATTTACATTCAATAAATCAGCTGTCCACCTCTTCCTCTTAACATTCGGGAATCCGTTGTTCCTTCCTCCTTCCAGTATGAAGTTAGGCATTAATGAGCTTGCAGCTTGCCTAATCAGTGAGGTTGGACGCATTCGGCAATAAGTTTCGGATGGTAATTATGTTTTCGAGATCAGGAGATGATCGAAGTTATGGCCGACAGGAATCCTACTTTTTACTCGACGGTTCGACGTATGTTTGGTGGTATCTTGACATTATGCCGATTATACAGTTATCTGTCATGAGGGGTTTTGGTATGACATTAATTTCGGGTATTCTATAAATTTCGGGTAGTCAATAAATTCAGGATGTTATAAAGTTTAGGTATTATATAAATTTAGATCGGCAAATCTGGTTCAATGATCTGATTTTCATAGAATCGAAAGTGCAATTTTGACAGCCCTTGGAGAAGGTCATCCGGCAACAGGGCCACAGGGATTGACAGCCGAAGTGCTAGAGGGACGCTGTTTTTGTGTCTTGTTTTTTGAGATTGATGTAGAAGAGAGTGGCATCGTGTTGGAAAATTGTTAAAATTGATATTTCATCAACCATCCAGTGTTTGGGATTCTATTTTCCAACTGTATGAAGTTT
Organism: Zygogramma bicolorata; assembly: GCA_032362365.1. Taxonomy (NCBI): domain Eukaryota; kingdom Metazoa; phylum Arthropoda; class Insecta; order Coleoptera; family Chrysomelidae; genus Zygogramma; species Zygogramma bicolorata. The sequence continues at coordinate 824 of JAVJAQ010004651.1, forward strand.
CCTGATATCGTTGGTATTTGAGATTGCTGTGAGGCATCTAATTTTTTGGAAACTTACCCGCTGAGGGGATTATAACCACTCATCTTCTATTCAGCTCAATTCAGGTACGCATTGCAGCAAAACTATGTTCTTTGAGCCCTGGGCAATCCTCTATGTATATTGTAGGTTACTACCTGGAACATCCAGTTTATCAGGAGATCAGGTGTCGTTGACCCTTGAACCAGGATTTGAACTATCTGGAAGCATTGTAGATTACTATCTGGAACATCCAGTTGATCGGAGTAAATGTCGTTGACCCTTTGACCAGGATTTGAAACATCATTAGGAAGCCTTCTGAAAGTCTAGTTGATCATTTATACTTAGGCCTTCCTGGAAAAAGGTATGAGGTCAATTCAAAGTTGTGACCGAAGAGTCATGAGTTTCGTTTCAGGGTTCTTGTGCGGTGGGTTCTAGACTGCTTCCTTTGTGGAGTGTGATCTAGACTGCTATCCTTGTACGGTGTGGCTTGAGGCTATCATTCTGTGTGCTGGTCTGAATCGATACTTCGGAGAAGTTGTCTTCCTGCAGTATGGTCTGAGGAAGATGTGAATGCCTGATAAGAGTAGCGGCTGTACTCTCTGGACTGTCCACTGGAATTAGCTGATACTTCCTGAATAGCTCATGATCATCATCACCGCAAGTCATAAAACTTACATTTTATTTTAAATTGGAAAACTATCTAGTGTCTCCTCCGCAAGTCTAATGAATTTTTTTTTATTATAATTGAAATGATATTCATTAATGGTCACAAGTTGACTACACTGTAAACGCTTCAGGTAAGGTGCACCCTACGTAGTTGCGGTTTTATTTTTGGTACCAAACGTACCAGACCCTGTACAGGTATATAAAATTTTTAGTGACATTCAACTGGGTTATACCTACCCTTCAACAGTTCCTAGTTAGTTTTTTTGGTTCTGGCTGTATATCAAAATTGTTTTGCGCTAATTACATACCTACTTGAACTTGATTAGTTGTTGTTACTTCCGAGTGTATTATCAATACTGACGTCGTGTTATATGAGAATCAGTATAAATTCTGAAGGGTTAGCTCAGGATCATATAACTGGCGCCCATTTTTTTTTAATCTTGAATATTGTAGTCTGTATGACCCACTCCCGTCTCTACTAGAGTTTAGTCGCGAGCTTAACCTGTCAATCGGACAGCTTCTTGGTTGGTTCTACTAGAGTACGTGGCAGTAAGCCTCTGAAAAAACCTCTACCAGCAAGGAGTTCCAGAGCTGAGCTGTTCTATTGAAAAAAGAACCCTGAGCAAAAAATAGAAGTGAGCGAGTCTGTGAGCGAAGAATCACCAACAAGACGAATTGCCTTTTTCTGTATAGAGTCGAGGAGCCTCAATGAATGTTCTGGTGCCGAACTCCACACATGAGAACTATATTTCAAGACAGGTCGTATATGAGCCTTTTAGATCATTGGAAGCTGACGAGAGGTGAAGTATTTCTTCGCACGAAATAAAAATCCAAGTTTCTGGGAAGCACCTTCAGCGATCGATCTCACATGGTTTTCCCATGAAAGATTTTCACTGATTGTAATTCCTAGCATCGAAATAATTGACTTTGTAGGAGTAGTTACTCCTGACATCTGGATACTAGATGTTGATAGATCGGCTTTCCTCGAGAAGAGGTATGCCTGGGTTTTCTCAGTATTGAATTCCAACAAGTTCATGCTACCCCAATCTATTATTTTCAACAAGTCATCGTTAATTTTATTGACGTGAATGTTTCTTTGAATTTTTGTTTCTCGAGCTGTTATGGGGAATCTGGAAGAGAAACTAGTATGAAGAGTACTGTCGTCCGCCAAAATGTATTGAATAAGATGTTTTCTCGAGCAAATCATTCATATGAAGGAAAAACAAAGTGGGCGCCAGAACTGAACCCTGTGGAACACCTGGATTTATTGAGAGAATATCAGATGATACTCCATCAACAACCACTGCCAAGTTAGGCACGAATGACGACAATCCAGAAGAGTACCGACCGTGGAAATATATATCGAAGAGAGACAAATCTCCGACCCCTCTAAGATGTTTCAACGGAGTGAGCAAAGAATCACCAACAAGACGGATTGCTTCTCTCTGAATAGTATCAAAAAGTTTCAATTAATGTTTTGATGCCTAGCCCAACATACGAGAATTATATTCTAAGACGCCATAAAGATCATGAGAAGCTGACAGGAATTGAGGTGTTTCTTCAGACGAAATATAAATCTAAGTTTGTTCCTTAATTTTCGTGTTTTCTAACCTACAACGATCTGAAACAAATAGAATCAATATTGTTTGTCTGAAAAGATAAAACGGATCTGCAACAGGTATAAAGTTAGAGCAACATTGGAAACAACAAGTAATTTACGGTCAATACTGGCACATACCAAACCAAAAAACACAACGGAAAATTGTTGTATTTATCCAACTCCTTTCTCGTGCGGTCGAAAATATATCGGTGAAACGTCTCGACCAATGGAAGTGCGAAAGAGTAAACAGAATATGTACATCAGGAAGAGACAGACAGGTGGCTCTAAATTATCAGAACACATTCTTAATGCCGATGGACACCACACAGTAGAATGGAACGACACTAAAATTATAACGAAAAAGAGCAATGGCAGGAAACGAAAATTAAAGGAATCTGCTTTCATCATGCTGTTTGGTAAAGAATGCATATCTATGAGTTCGCTTGATATGGATCGGGGATAGCTGCTCCTCCTGAAGGACAAGATGTTATTTCAGATTTGAAATAACATCTTGTCCTCCAGAAGGGGCATATCCATATCGAACGAACCCATAGGTATGCATTCTTACTAACTACTAACTAGTTTTTACTAACTTGTTCTATTCAGAAAGAACTGTTTTTGAACAGACGCGGCAACTTTTCGGGATGGATTAAATATCTGCCCTTCTACAATTGTATAGAATCCAATATTAATTCTTATTTATTCAGATTGTGGTATGTTACAAACTCATAAAACTACGACACAAAAATTGATCCACCTCAAAATAATGAATTTCAAACAGTACATGAATAAAAGCTTCCGGAAAGCACCCCTAGCGATCGATCTCACATGATTTCCCCATAAGAGATCATTACCGATCGTAATTCCGAGCATCGAGATAGATAGATTTATTTAAAAAAACATGGCATACATGTGTAGAAATATTCCAGATCAGATATAATATAAAACATACTTACAGATGATACTGGTAATGGTACAATACACTGAGTGAAAAAGTAATATAAATCGTGTTGAGAAAAATACAAACATATTTCAGAGGACGAGACGGATCCAATATCACAAGAAATTTGTATCATGAAAATTTTCAGAAGTGGAATAATAAGCTCTCCTACATAAAATATCTTTTGTTTTTTTTCTGAATGTTCGAAGGTTTTCATTCTCAAGTGATGAAAGCAGCTTATTATATAGCTTAGCACCCATATAGAATGCACTTTTTTGGAACAGGCTTCTAGTATGTGATGGCAAGATAATGTATTTGAACATTGTCTGGTTTGTGAGGCACTGAAATAGTACAGTTCCTTATTTGAGTGAACAAATACTAATAGGTTCAAGATATATAGACAAGACATGGTGAGGATTTTCATTTCTATAAAGTGATTTTTGCAGGATTCTCTTCTTTTCAATCTTCTGATTATTCTTATTGCTCTCTTCTGTGAAATGAAAGAGGATTCCCAGTCAACGCTCACTCCCCAGAAAATCAAACCGTATGACAAGTGGGACATGAAATTTGCGAAGAAAACCGTTTTCAGTATATTATCGTTAATATGTCTAGAAGACAAGGCACGTAGATTATGGCAGGCTCGGCTCAATTTGATGTTAGTTGATTTGATAAGTTCTTTCCAAGAAAAAATACGATCCAGCTGAAAACCAATGCATTTGACAGATTCAACTGATTTGAGGGATAATTTCGTATTCACATCGTTGATATTTGTGTTACCAAATGAAATAAAATTTTTTTTTCGAAATTATTTATGATTTGTTAACAGAACACCACTCCATAATGTTTTCTAGGCATATGGTCATTTTCCCAACCAGGGAATTAGACTCAGCACTGTTGATAATAAAAAGCGCATCGTCTGCGTACATCACTGGCGTAGCACCTCCACCATTTATAGCAAGGTCATTGATAAAAATAAGAAAAAGCAGAGGCCCCAATATAGATCCTTGGTGGGGTACACCGCTTCCCATTCCCATTCAGAGAGTATTTTTTCACTGTTTTCCGCCGACTTGACTTGACGACAAATAACGACGTAAGATCCAGACGCAAGAAAGAAAACGAAACAAACGAACTCACCTGCTACGACGACCTGAAAGACGCACGGCTCCTTCTGCTTGCCGATCTCGTTCTGGGCGTAGCAGAGCAGCGTGCCGTAGTCGAGGTCGGTGGCGGGAGTGTAGTCGAGCCTCGATGAGGTCACCTCCGCCGTGAACCTTCCTGGCGCCACCTCCGTCTGGTCGCCGCTGTTGTTGAACGTCCAGTGGAAGGCGGTGACGGCGGGGTTGGCGTCCACGCGGCACCGCAGCGTCACCGTCTCCTGCTTCAGAGCGCCGTACAGTTCTTCGCGCTCTTGGACGCATACAGGAGCGTCTGCAACAACGAAAAATAGTGAAAACCATCTCCGATGTTATATCTATCGCTTGGGGATCAGTATCTTCGTGAGGGAACAATTCAGGTTTTCCGACGTTTCGAACTTTTTTGAGTACATCCTCAGGGCTCAATGACTATAAACGGTTTATAAGGGATCCATTTCGCAAGTTGATAGTTTCTACAGATGATTACATCATATAAATTCTATACATAACCTACAACCAAGATGTATAAATACTTGAGAAACTCAAAGCACAATTCCTTAATATCTCGCTTTCTTGATATTCATCGAATTGGACAGAAAGAGATTGCCAACAGAGGCGCACCTCATGAATCTGACAACGTCACATTATCCGCCCACTCGACGTCAACTTGTGGGTTATAGGTTATGTTCATGAATGTGTCACGTCTTTTCTATTTATTTTCGTAATAAAACGTAATTTTTCGATTCACCGCTAGCTTCAAACCAACTTACCTTATTTTTCATTGATTCGATACGACAGGGGTTAACTTTGTATTTCTCAACTCAATTTGCAATGCATTAAGAAGTTAATCGCCAACTTTTTCTTTCATTTTTCTTTCGAATGAACGTAAACAAAGATTGAATAAGATTGAATAAATAACTATTATAGTTTGTTTCAGTCTGTTAAGTTTTTTCGACCCACAGAAATGAGAGAACTCACAGAGTTGTGTGTGTTGACCTACGAAATCGGACATCGCTGATATCAAAATTGGTTCATTTTTGAAACCTTACCAGCGGTAGCTTTTTATGGTGATGTATTCTGCACCAACACCATGAATAATGCAGTAATACTTCACCATGAAACTATGTACAGCTGAGATTTGAACTTAACAGCAGGAATAGTAACAACTGAAACGTGAAATCGGTAGACTATACAAGCCAGGTGAAGATGACAAGTAGTGAAGGCAATTAATTTTTGTACAAAGCCCACCAAAATTTGATCATCAATAGTTTCTAAAAAAATACTCATGAAAGTTTGGTTCTTGGAATATTTTGTGTTACCCATAGAAGGAACATATCAACAAGTTTATTATGTTCTAGAGAAAAATACATTTGGTCAAAATAAAAAATACACTCAGGCAAATTGTAATGCATGGAATTACGAAAAAACGAACTGACTAGATAAAAATGAATTACTCAGTATCAATTCTAACAGCCACCTCCAGAAATCTACTACGGGAAAATATTCAAAAAATACCGATTTCTGCAAATCGCTAGGAAATTTTGACGTTCGAGACAAAATGTCTTCAAGAAAAAGTCAAGATTTCCTTACTGTAAAAAAATGATATTTCCTCATGATTACTAAATGATATTTCCTTACAGTGGTCAGTATATAAATGATTCTCCCCTGTACACTGTTCGAAAATTTTAAATTTTGACAACTCGTATGCAAGTATTCTGCTATACAACAATTTTTATGAGAAATATTTTCTGACAAATCGATAATAAAATAGTTATTTATGATACAAGTGTTAAAAGTGGCATTTTATTTTGTGAGTGGGGAATATTGCGAAACGAGCGTTAGCGAGTGGAGCAACCCCACGAGCAAAATAAAATCACTTTTAACAAATGTATCATACAAAATTTTTCGTTCAACAGTTACTGCTAGTAAGAAAAAAACAAAAGAAATATAAGATCCGTCAGGTTTCGAACACACGATCTTTGGATTACAAATCAGATGCTCTACGCATCTAGCTTCATGGACTTTATAATTGACAACCATATTTTGTATTTCAAATCTAAATTGCAAGCATGACAGGCAGGTAAAAAACAATTGCCTAATAATTGTTGTTTATTAGTTACCACAAATCAATAAACGATCCTAGCTTCTTTGTGTTCGTAGCTATTACTGTTGCAAATATAAATATAATGGAAGTTGGAATGGATGATTTAGATGATTTTCTTCCACCAGAAATTCAAGAAGCTGCAAACAGAGCAACTTCAGATCTGTTGCCTGAAAAATCACGGCAACAATATGATATAATGGATTCATCGAATGAAGTCAACTGAAGAAAGTTGAAGGCAAGTTCAGCGAAAGCGTACTTTTAGTTTATTTCGAAGAAAAATCGAAGTTATGGAAATCATCAACACTGTGGTCTAAATTCTCTATGATAAAAGCTGAACTGAAAATCAAGAAAAACGTGGATATAAGTAAATACCATAAATTAGTCGCATTTTTGAAACGAAAAAGTGTCGGATACCGTCCGAAAAAATCGAAAATTCTGACAAGGGAACAGATTGACAGATTTTTAAATGAAGCTCCCGATACCAAATATCTTATGATTAAAGTGGCAACCATTTTTGGATTATTTGGAGCGTGCCGTCGTGAAGAACTCTGCAAATTGAGCGTAGATGACATTGAAGAAACTATACAGTCATTACTAATTCATATTTCGAATACCAAAACCAACATTCAAAGAAGTTTTTGCATCGTTGGACACTACGTGAATTATTACCGTGAATATGCTGTATTACGCCCAACTTCTGTTACTCACCGTCGATTTTTCCTGAATTACTCTAACTACAAATGCACTATTCAACCAGTTGGAATAAATACTTTTGGGAAGATGCCTTCCACTATTGCTGAATTTCTGAAATTACCAGATCCGCAGCAGTTTACCGGCCATTGCTTTTGAAGATCTTCAGCATCTCTATTAGCGAATTCAGGAGCAAATTTGACTACAATAAAACGACATGGCGGGTGGAAGTCCTCAACTGTAGCTGAGGGTTATATCGAGGATTCCATTGAAAATAAAAATAAAATAGCTGAAAAAATGTTTCCTGGTATAAGTTCTAGTTCTCTCCCAGCATTATTTGATCATCCCACTTCAATAATAGCACCATCATTGATTGGCGATGAAGCTTCTGCAGTTACTTCGTCAGTTAATATCACAAATTGTACAAATTGCCAAATACATATTTATAAGTAATTTTGATTCTGATTGTTATAATAGTATTAATATCTGATTAAAGTGTTTATATTAGAGAGATCTATATTACTGAGTATCCATACTAGCGTCTAGCGACAGATGGACATTTTGGCTCCCGAGCTGTGTACATCTGTCGCTAGACGCTTTTAGTATCCATCATCTCATCTGTCATTTTACTTTTAACACTGTGATTTTGTGAAAACGTCAGTTTTTAGTTCATGTGTCAATGAATTAAAAACGTCATTTTTAATGTCAGTTGTACAAAAAATCTTTTTAATCTCACTGTATATAGTTTGGACCACATTTTGATAGGCAAGCCATTACAGGCGTATTCGTCTATTTACGAAACTCTATAAAAAGTGTGTATCATCCGGTAAACAGATGGGTGATGGTCGACCTCGATTTCGTCTCTTGGACTAAATAGTATGTTTACCATGTAGAAGAAGCCACATTCCTGGACTCTGTGTTTCTAATCTTCACAGTCGTCAGGAATGTTAGGCTTTTTCTACCTGGTGAACAAGTGACTGTTTACCAAGATAATTGTAATTTATTTCAGGTAGCCATCCACGTCAGAGTACATGACAGACGTTTGCTTGGATGTGGTTGACAATGTTCATATTATGTCCATATTATCAACTCTATTGAAACCTGTTTCTAAGAACGAAAGGATAAAATACGAATCACGTATTCTCTTAAATAAAATAAAATATTTTGGTCAATAATGAAATAAATAAATCAATCATTTATTCTTCCAAGGATCATATTACAGATGATATAAGAAACGTCACAAATTATAAACGATAGTTGAAAGTTACTACTAAGAATTACAGAAATAAAATTCAAATAACATTGGTTATTTTTGCAAATGAAATATTTTATGGAATGAAAGCAAATCTCAATCAAAATTGCCTTGAGTTCTCTCTTGAAAAAATTCACAATTGGGCGCATTTCAGAAGACAAACAATTGAGAAATCGTGATCCTGCACACGAAGGCGATTTTTCATACAACTTTGTACGGTGTTTTTTGATTCTCAGATCGCCATTTCTAGTAGGGTATCTGTGGCAGCCAGAGTTTGTTTCGAAATCTTCTTGCCTTTTTTATATATATAAGACATGAGTATATACCGTGTGTCACAGACTCATGGTACACCCCCGTTTTCTCCTTCGTTTTTCTAGCTATATTTTTGAGATTCGGAACATCGAATAAGCTCACTGAACAGCATTTCTCGACATATCTGAAAGAAAAGAACAACTTCCAATTTTTCTGGAAATGACATCAACTTTCGATTCTTGAATGGGACACCCTGTATATCATTACATGATCGGCTAGGGATGATCATGAGGAATCCAACGATACCAGGTTTGATGATGTTATCTCCAATGACTGCGGAGATATCGCCATTTATATTATCCATAAGCGCAACGAGTAGGAGAGAGAAACTTTACTGGCGGGTCAATCCAATTCTCTCTCCCACTCATTGAGCTTAGGATAATATAAATGGCGATATCTCCGCAGTCATTGGAGATAACATCATCAAACCTGGTATCGTTGGATTCCTCATGATCATCCCTAGCCGATCATGTAACAATATACAGGGTGTCCCATTCAAGAATCGAAAGTTGATGTCATTTCCGGAAAAATTGGAAGTTGTTTTTTTCTTTCAGATATGTCGAGAAATGCTGTTCAGTGAGCTTATTCGATGTTCCGAATCTCAAAAATATAGCTAGAAAAACAAAGGAGAAAACGGGGGTGTACCATGAGTCTGTGACACACGGTATACAGACATGGCACTGTTAGAATTATATTTGATCTAAAAATAGGTTTGCAAGACTCATCTCGTTTCAAATCGAATATTAATCTTATGATTCTTTTTTGTGCAATGAACACACGATGTATATCACAGCTATCTCCCCATAAAATTATATTATATGATAAAATGGAGTTTATCAACGTATAATGAATACTTTCAGTATCGAGAATGGGCTTGAGCTGTAACAGTGCATAGAAATAGATATTGAGTCTTTTGCAGAGCTGACTGATGTGTTGTTTCCAATTTGAATCGCGATCAACAATTATTCTCAAAAATTTTGTGAACTCTGAGGTATCTAATAATAATGATAATAATAATAATAAAGGCTTTTATTGATGGTTCTCATAGAATACAACGAAGGATATCACAAAACGACCCTAGAAAATAAACCATCAAATGGCAGGATTCAATATCTGCGTATGTCGAAACATAGCAGATGTTGCCCTTCCATCCAACCAGATGTTGTCTATAGAAACATTATTAACAATGACATTAGTACTGAAATTAACTGCCTTCCTTCCAAAAAACTGGACCACAACCGTTTTTTTGGCATTTACTATGAGTTCATTACAGTTGCACCAAGCTTGAAAGTGTAATATCAGATCATTGACAAATAACAAAAAAGATCTATTCCATATTCCATTTATTTCTTTATTTACATTTTTCTGACTAGTATTTCACATTCGATACCACAATTTTCTTGTCACAATATTATTTCATTTATTTCTTTATTTGAATTTTTTTTGACTCATATTTCATTTCGATATCTCGATTTCTTGTAACAACTCTATTTTCTTTGATAAATCAATCCTTAATATTATCATTGACAAAAGAATTTCATTCGATTTTCTTACTTGATTTGTATTTTCATCCTTTCGTTCTTAGAAACAGGTTTCAATATAGTTGAAAATGTGAGAGTTTATATTTGAATGTAAATGAAGTCCCAGTTGAACAAAATTATAGATCCCAAATGTACTGCACTCTGCCACATAATTTCAATGAAACCATCTCCTGCAGAGAATGAGTTACGCTTCGGTTCGAAAGACTCATTTACAGTCCCGGTCCCGTCCATAAAACCCCGAATAAACCGCGACATCCCGGCAATTTTCAAAGCCCGTTAAAAGAATCGAGAAAGAAACATTAAAACGGAGCGTTCCTCGCCACGGACGATCCATTTAACAAATGAACAGAGTATGTGGAAATTTCATTCGGAACGGAGTCGAGCAGTTTTCATAGAATGCACTTTTGTATAGTGCTTTTATTCGCATTCATTCCGGCTGTCATGAACCGGCGCGACGGAAGGTGACTGATGGTGGGGCTTTTATTTACGAATTCAATGCGGCATTACGCCTTTTATGATAACGGGGAGAAACCACCACACATTCCGAGTGTCATTTAGGTGGAGAATTTCGCAGAAACGACAGCCACAACGATACGAGTATGTGCTGTTTTATTTCGGCTTATGGACAGTTTGGACGAGAGCTTCAAGGATGTATCTGCAGGAATTGCCGAGATGAAATTTGAGATTTCATGAAATCAAAACGTGGTCATTTTTCCATTATTTATGTTACTGCATTTAGGTCTCAGTAGGCCCTTTGTGCTTTTTCACAAAGACACCGGTTCGAGATAGTTGATAATTTTTCAGAAGGACATCAATCAGTTTGGAAGATTCAATAAATGTTACATGCTTCATCGGGCAACATCGATGAATTGAGACATTGACAGATAATTGACTTTTTCTTATTTATTTATTTATTTATTCATCAGTATAAACGGGATACCCCTGTTTTACAGTGTTGTAATACAATTGTGTTTGAATAATAACTTGCACAGTAAAAACCAACTTAAAGCTAATATTATAAAATAACATTAACTACATAGTAAATACATAATCCTCGACTTCGTGTTTGAATACTTCCAAGGAGTTGTGAAAAAAATTGAGACCTGACTCATTGGCCTCTCTCATAATTCTTGGTAGTGGACTATTGTGCCCATAATTTGTCACATGTTTGATCACCATGAAGACAGATTTATCATCCCTTGTTTCGCGTTGCTTTACCTTCAAATTAATCAAACTCAGTAATTCGGGACAATAAAAGTGCCCTGATAATATTTTATATGAAAAAAAGTAAATAAATTTGAATACGCCCATTTTCCAAAGAGGTTAAACGAAGGATATTACGAACGTCACTGTTATGGTAGAAACCTACTGGCATTCCTAATTTATAAGCGGCAGTTTTCAAAAACTTATTCTGAACTCTTTCTAGTGCTAACAGAATACGAAGGACTCCATACAACAGAGGCGTATTCCAAATTCGATCTCACCAAGGAACAAAAAAGAATTTTCAAAGTATTAGTCGAAAAGTCCTTGCTTAACCTGGATACATACCCTAGGAGTTTGAAAGACTTCAAGGTGATTTTAGAAATATGCGAAGAAAAAGATAGTTTGGTATCAAATATAACACCAAGATCTTTTACTTCATTCACATTGTTAAGTGGGAGGGAGTTAATGGAGTATTCGTAAGTTACAGGTGACTGAGAGCGATTGAAACAAATGAACTGACACTTGCTGAGATTGAGATCCAAACAATTGTTCTTACACCATTCATACAAATGATTCAAATCATCTTGAAGTTTTAGACAATCATCTACAGATTGAATTGAGCGATATAACTTGAAATCATCAGCAAACAGTAATCCTTTAGAGTCGGTTATTTGGTCAATAAGATCATTGACAAAAATATTAAAAAACAGTGGTCCACAATGACTGCCTTGAGGAACTCCCGACGAAACACTTATTGTTTGAGAAATATAATTGTTTATTTTCACCCACTGAATTCTCCCTTTCAAAAAGCTTTCAACCCACGATAGTATAGAACCCATCAGTCCAAAAGATTCAAGTTTATTCAGCAATATATTATGGTTAACCCTATCGAACGCCTTTGAAAAGTCTGTATATATTGAATGGACCTGACCACGCCCCTCAAATGCATTTAATATATCCTTCTGATATAATAATAGATTTGTCACTGTGGACTTACCTTTTGAAAAGCCATGTTGTTGATTAGTTAGACTACTAGAGCAATGCCAAGAAAGTTGTTTTGTTACTGAACAATCAAATAATTTTGAGATAACTGATGGAATACTAATGCTTCTATAATTTTTTACATTACATCTATCACCCGATTTATGAATGGGTTTGATGAAGCTGCTTTTCCAAAATACAGGAAACTCACCAGAATCTAGAGATAAATTAAATAAAAGGTATAATGGAGTACTTGAGGTACAAACACATTTCTTAAGTAAAAATGACGGAACACCATCCGGTCCAGAACTGAAACTGTTTTTGAGCTTACTCATTTCATTAAAAATGTCAACCAACCTGATATGACATTTGCTAAGATTAAGTGCATTTGAAACTGGCTTGGTCATTGTTTGATGGTCGCACTGAACATACACAGAAGCAAAAAATCTTGCAAAAAGATTTACAATATCAATACCATTACTGCTCATACTTCATCATTATTAGATACTGAGGATGGATAAGAGTTGGTATTATTTTTCAAATTGGCATATTTCCAGAAGGTACGTGAGTCATTAATTATATTGTTTTCGATTTTCGTTAAGTATTCTTTATAGCATTGTTCAGTTAAAAGTTTACATTTGTATCTCAATTCAGAAAACTGCATGTAATTTCTGTCGTCATTAGTTATTTTGAACAACTTATGAGCTTTTTTCTTCAAATATACACTGTTTTAGTTCAAAATAATACCAAGAAGGGAAGCTAGAGTTTTTTCTGAGTTTTACAGGTATGAATAGAGTGCATTCAGCTAGTGGGTCATTGAAGGTCATTCAACGCACTGCATCGAATGCTTCAAAGTGAAAGAGATTTTTGAATATCCACCTGTCTTGAAGAGTCCCTTTGTTGATGGTCTCATAAAAAAAAGTCGGTGCAATCGACTGTTAGTTTCTTCTCGAAATTCTTTGTTTGATGGATGTGGAACAATACGATGGACTTTTGCTTGAAAGTGGTTGACAATGTTGCTTGCTGAGTGATTTTGATTCGGACTTCCATTGTCTATAGTCTATATTATTAACTCTACTGTGAGGTGGCTATATACTGGTGTTTCCACTCCATATAAAAGATTGTCAGCAAATCAGACGACCGATCTGGCCTACTTGATCAAGAATTGATGACGTAGACCGTAGTACTAACTCAAAAAATTCGCCAAGTATCGTCACTCTCGCAGTTGAGGAGTGAGAATTGTGATCAAATTTCATGGATATGTGAAGTGAGAAAATGCCATTTTTTCTGGTGAGTGAGTGAAATCTTCATGATTTTTTATCTTCTGGGTTTAACTGTGAATATCTAAAACACATATCACTGCATTTATAGAATATTCAGAACGCGTGCACACTATAGAATGGTTATTGAATATACTAGAACGTGAGATTATTCTTGGAGGTAGGTCATTGAAGTCTGTTTTCATTAAACCTCAGATTGATCTCGCGTTCTATACTCTGTTCTAACCAGAAGTGATCTGTATTGGCAACAACGTGTTCCATGGATCCAGTGATCTTAAAATTCTTTCAGGAATTTCAACCACAAGCGCACATTCAAGGCGTAATTTTGAACAACTACACCCTGTCTACAGGTTTGTCTGGAACAATATCGCAACTCTAATAGCACCAGTATATAGGCATCTTACTCTACTGAAACCTGTTTCTAAGAAATGAAACGTCACTGGCTCATTAGCCATATTGCCAACCAAGGCATCTTCTTTCAGTCTGCGGATTGGTGATCTATCTCAGACCAAGTCCAAGTATTTCATAAGGTCTATTAGTGGAGTGCCGTTAAGCATAAAAATTGTATAATCTCGGAATTCAGGGTGGGTCAATGAATCTCCATAAAACTGTTGGACCGCATTGTTGAAAGCTCAAAAAACAAATTTGAAGAACAAAAAATGTGCGGTCTTGATTATAAAACAAATTTCAACCTTAATGTAGTGAAAAAATGAGATAGGCAAGGAAAAGAATGTTTGAAGCAGTGAATTATATCTGACTGATATTTGCATAGTAACTTTAATATTCATTCATTCACATTTTGAAAAAAAGGTAAAAGCAAACAAATATTATCAAAAACTATATACAGTACAGTGACTTTCTCTAATGTTTCAACCCTTTCTATTGTTTGAACGGGTCACCTCAAAAAAATAGAAAGTTGAGATAATGAAATTGATGCAAGATGCATGATTTAGGAGAAAGATTGATCTTGAATCTCTTATTCTTCTTGACCCTTGAATATTGAGTCAATATTTTCAACTACTACAAACTGGCGGAACATTCAATAATTGCCTGAATATATCGACCTTCAACTTCATAATTTGAGGAAATAAGCTGATTTCACTTCAGAAGATGCTCGAAATGGTTGCCATGAACTTCCCGACATAAGAACAGCCTATTCCATATTTCACGCCATATATTTTCGAACACAGGAACGTCGATATTTCTCCTACTATTTCATAAAGTTGAGAGTCGATATATTCAGGCAATTATTAAATGTTCCGCCATTTCGTAGTAGATGAACATATTGACTCAATATTCTAGAGTTGTACAGTATTCGTCAGCAGCTTCAGAAGGATGTGTCACAAGACCCCTCTTACCATTTAATTCTTTCCCAGATGACAGTATTCGTCAGCAGCTTCAGAAGGATGTGTCGCAAGATTCCCTTTCGCACTAAATTTTTTTCCCAGATGACGCACGGTCGTCATCTTGAGATTTTTATCTGTCAATTTCAGTCCAGAATATAGCATTCATTCGTCAATTTGATTATCCCAATTTTTTTATTTGACCCGTTCAAAAATAAAAGTTGGTAGGACAATAAAGAAAGATACTGTATAAAAGTAATACTTAAAACCAAGGAGAGTTTTGGAAAACTTTGAGATCATTTAGACAGCAGCATAAAACGTGTACGTTAGAAGTGTATCAATGGGAAGAATTTCATGATAATATATACCAACAAAAAATCATATTCAATTTGGATATCTACGATGCAAGATCACTTTTCATTGATCTTGAAATTTCATTGGATGGAAAAAGTATTGCTTTAGGGATGTGTAAGAACGGCAAATCTCCAAGTGAAGATCTGATATCCTATGAGTTCATGAAAAATCTTCCGTAAAATTGGCTGCTGTATGGGTATGTGCTGTTGGTCCAATAAAATATTCAACTCTGGTCAAATGCCATCTGCTTGGCACGAAACCATATTAATAATGTTGCACAAAAAAGGCTCCTTAGATGACCCCAATAACTACAGAGGTATTGCACTCCTGAACAGCTCTGCTAAAGACTTTGCTCTGATCTTATTGATAGACTATCAAATTGGTGTGAAGATAATCATATTTTGCCGGCTTCACAGTACGGATTCAGGAAAAACAGAAGTGCTGTGGACAACATTTTTATTCTTAATTCAAATTCATCTACAGTTACCGATACGGAAAGTGTTTGCCGTTTTTGTCGATTCGACTGCATAAATCACGAGCTTTTGTGGCATGAATTATACAAATCCGGAATCAGCTCGGAGATAATCCGAATAGTACAAAACTTGAACGATAATGCTACAATGTCAGTCCGTGTGGCTGATTCATATTCAAAAAGCTATGATATCTCGGAAGGTGTTTTACAGGGAGTACCCCTGAGCCCATTACTGTTCTCTTTGTTTCTTTCAGATATCGCGGATTACTTTCGCTCCGAGAATTGTCGGGGTCTCAATATAGATGGTAAACATGATATCCTACTACTGCTATATGCTGATGATCTGGTACTGCTGGGGGACTCTCCGATTGATATTTCACGTAAACTTAAAACTTTACAAGATTACTATCTATTGAATAAAGTGTCTGTGAATACCAACAAAACAAAATTAATGGTCTTCACTGAAGGTGGATATAGCAATAATTATGAATTGAACTTCAGTTTTAATGGCACTCCCATTGAGGTAGTTGAAACATACACTTATTCAGGAGTCACATTCTTTTGCTAGGGATTGTTTTTTGAAATGGCGAGAAGGACAGTTATGAAGGTCAATCAAGCCACTGGTGCTGTGATGAACTTGATGTGTGAAACAAATTGAACTCATGGGAGACTTGAATGGAGTTATATAATTCCATTATCCAAGTTAGACACCAGTTTGATTTTGCAGTTGTTCCCATTTATGGTCGAACTACCTACAAAGCAACTCAAAGGTATTACTCAAAAAAATCTTGAATTGACATAGAGAGAAACTCATTCGTGAAGATTCAGAGAAACTGTCAATCTCCACGTTTCCACTTATATACAAACAACTCTCCATTTCTTCGAATGGTTGAAGTTATCTATGCACATTGGCTCCAATATAAATTTTGAGAATAATAGCTCAACTCCGCCTGTGTGAACTGAATCGGTTGAAAATCACGTACCAAGGTAAAACTCATTCTATAGATTCAACAGAAATTTATTCCATCTGCAACATGAATGAAAATGCGTCTGTTTTTCACCTACTTCTGGAATGTCCTATGTACAATGGAATAAGAAACTGTAATTTTTTCTCCAATCTAAATTCTCTCAATGACCTAGTATCATTATCAGACCCAAGAAACATTTCTGCTTTATCTACTCTTGCTCATGCACTTATTGATATTATGAAACTGAGATCCTTTGCGTTGAATGAATGAAGTGTTGAAAAATTTTTACCTCTTCAGTATTTTGTTCCTCTTACTTTCATGAATCAGCTGTGAATCGAGAAATTGTGAAAACATACAATTTAACTGCATATATCGAACCTCTTGTAATGAGATGTAATATTCTCCAAATACAATGAAGTCTATCTATCTATCTATCTAAGCCACTGTATATAGTATTCTCTTGCGGTAACTCTTTTTTTCTGGAAAAATATGAATGAATCAACATTGAATTCACTATATCTTTGTTTTCAACATTCTGTTCCCTTGTCCTAATTTTTCAGTGAATTGTTGTTGAAAAATGTTGTAATCAAGATCGAAAATTTTTTGTTCTTCAACTTTTTCATTTGAGCTTTGAGCAATGCAGTGCAACAGCTTTTATGAAGATCCATCAACTTGCCCTGAATTACGAGATATGAATCTAAGGGCGCTCCGCTATATCAGATCCATTTTGAGAACATAACCCTGTATGATAACGACCGTTTCATGTTCTCTCGGCCGCATTTGATCGGAGCTGCACACAAAACTTAAAGCATAACTCAAGGCAAACTGGTACAATTCCGCACAAACAAGAACTTCGCTTCATGCATTTAACTTTGGGTATCATATTTGTCTATGAGACAAGTTCTGTTCGAACCGCTCTCTGCTGCAAAACGCCAAACTTTTATGAAATTCCCTTTATGCAGACCCACTTCTGGAAAGTTTTTACCTTCGTTATTGGATGCTACCATTCGGGGAACTTTGTTTCGAATTAAATTTCTTCTCGTGAAGGAGATTATGAATTTGATATTAGAGGAGATGATTTGATTGGACATGGGATCGATAGAGAGAGTTATTTACTTTTTGCAATAATTTGAATTGAAGTGAAATTTAGAAAAGGAACAAAACTACTTTGTTAATGGGACACATTGTTCCCGACACGAGTAACTGTTCCTATCAAATCAAGTTTACCGGTGCTTGGTGTTTTCCAGAAGCTTCGATTTCTATCTCGTAGTAAGAAATTCTTCACTTCTCGTCTCCTTCCGATGATCTGCAAGGCACAGAATATATTATGGAGCTCAGCACCAGAAGATTCAATGAAACCTCTTGATTCTTTCCACAGAAAAGAAATGTCTTGTGTTGAACTCTTGCGAGTATCATGGAAGGGAGAGAGCGTATAGAGAATCCACTCGACCACTCATCTGTTCAAGAGGTTATCATCGAACCCACCAATGTAATTACTTCTCTTAACTGTAGTTCAGAGAGTTGAAGATGCACCTAATTCATCTCGATAAACGGTGTACAGCTTTGAAAAAGGGCCGATGACTGAATGAATGAATCCATGTCACCAACTCCAGGAGAAAAGAGGACGTCTAGAAAAAACATCTGATTTTCCTGGAGGACAGAAAATGGCAGTAGGAAATATCTTGTACGAACCAAGATAAAGCATACAATATCTCAACTAACTACAACCACTCAACTATCTAATTTCTTCATTTCTTCATTTGCTATCAATCTACCTTACTACTCTTTTAATATATATATATATATATATATATATATATATATATATATATATATATATATATATATATATATATATATTTTTGGTTGCAGTCTGGGGATGACAATTAGGCTGTTCTCTTTGTTTTTGTCGAGCTTTCGAAAATGTTTATTTTTTTTCAAGACGCTACAATATGTAAATGTATGATATGAATTACAATATATATATATATATATATATATATATATATATATATATATATATATATATATATATATATATGTATATACTTACAAAACGTGGAAATCAATTGAAATTATTAAAAATGAATGAATTTCTTTCGATGATCGGGAAGTCACTTGACGGAAGTTGAGTCATATACAGAGTTATTATTATTTTTCAATTATCTACTACTATTATAATTGTGAATCAGGGAGGATTATATTCAATGAGGATGAGAGTTATCATTCGTATTCGGATTTTTATGTAGAATATAAGTATATATAGTGCTCAGATCACTAATATCTGTTCGTTAATTCAAAACAATATCTTTTTTATGAGAGATGTGGACCATTTCCAGAAAATTCTCTTGATCAAATTTGATTTTTTATGATTATTCATTGACAGGAGTTACCTATCAAGAAATACTTATCCTAGAAGTAGAGAATATTCTTATACAAAATTTTTTGGAAGCCGCGCTTGCCAATATGATTTGGATGCAAGATGGGGCAACCCTTCATAATTTCCTACCCGTTCAAAAACATTTGAATAATGTATTCCCAATATGGATAGGGAATAATGGAAGCATTAAATGGCCACCTAACAATCCAGACTTGAACCCTATGGATTAATTTTTCTGGGGATTCCTGGAAGACATTGTTAATAACTATAATAATGATATTCAATTAATTAAAGACACGAATCGACGTGGAATAATGAATCTGAATGTCAATAATGAAGCAATTTCTGATGTACTTATAAGTAGTCATTCTTGGTATAACGCTTCAGGGTGAGATTTTAGTGGGAAAGATCCTTGTATCAATGAATTATCATGCAACAAGTGCTAAAAATAAGTGTTTATTGCACCAATCTCTGAATCCTTGCAGGATTAATAATAAAGAATGAAGAACTGGTTTTCCAATGATTATAGTTGAAAAAAGCCTTGTTTTTCGCAAAGGTATCTAAGAAAATATGAAC
Organism: Zygogramma bicolorata; assembly: GCA_032362365.1. Classification (NCBI taxonomy): domain Eukaryota; kingdom Metazoa; phylum Arthropoda; class Insecta; order Coleoptera; family Chrysomelidae; genus Zygogramma; species Zygogramma bicolorata. The sequence continues at coordinate 20,637 of JAVJAQ010004651.1, forward strand.
AAACAGTTATCATGGAAAGACCAATGGAAATTTCCATCATCGCAACGGCGAAAAAATGGAAATTTATTCGACGGCTTTGAGTATCACACGGAATTTCCAACAGTATTTTTCATCTTTCCATCAGATAAACGAGTCTCGCCAATTTTCCAGTTTTATAACCGAGAAGACTCATTCTCCCTTTTGTAAGACACAATTAGTCTAAGGAAGGAGAGGTAATTGAATTATTAATTTTGTTAAAAACTGTAAGTTCGCTCACCAGCGCTGCATACTCTTGGAGTTTTTCATAATTTACAATTTCCCTTCCTGAGTAATTCGAAAGTTCTTCCCGGATTATGTTAGAGATGAGCAACAGCAGAAATAATTATCACCATTTTGTTTTCATTCTTCCACGAAATAACTTAATTGATCTTTTTGTGAAGCTGCGATCTCTAGCTCCCTTTGCTTCGAAAATTTATGTAAGTGGATTAGGGACATGAAGAAATTATTTTTTCCTGCTCGTTTGAAACTCACTTCTCCAAATAGACATAAACACAAAGAATAATTTAGGAGATTTCGCACTTGGAATGATAATAGAAACATTCGATTTCCAAAAGTATGAAAAATGATTGACTCATGTTGAATTTCCTCAAGAATATTTTAAGAAAATCAATAATTTTCAAAATATTCATGAGTTCAAAAAAATTTCCTGATATAATTCAAGCACTAGTGGTATTAGAAGAGAACATATATTAACCAAGTATTTATAAGTGATTCAGAATTTCAAAAACAGTTTTTCTTCGATCAATAAATCTATCACTTATTCCTCCAATGATAATATTGCAGATGATATAGGAAACGACATTGATTAAAAATGATAGTTAAAAGTTACTACTGAAATTTACAGATATAGAATTCAAATAACATTGGTTTTTGTTTGTGAATGAAATCTCTCATGGAATGAAAACAATTTTCAATTGGAAATGCCTCGAGTTTTCTCTTGAACATATTTACGTTCTCGATTGACCGTATTGCAAACAAGTACTAGCTGGTGATCCCGCAAACGAAAGTGATTTTTCATAGAACTTTTTACGGTCCTTTTTGATTCTTGACAGCCAGAGTTTGTTTTAAAATCTTTCTGACTTTTTTTAAATTATGAGACATATATATATATATTTATTTCCTTATGTTTCGACAATTTTACAATTGTTTATGATACGTTAAAAAAGCAACAATTTCCAATAAAACAAATAAAAAAAATTATGCAAAAATAAAATTGTTTTATAAATAAAAACACCAGATTTTAAAATTTCTAGGTAACAAACTCTCCAACATCATACAATGTCCTGTCAGATAAATAAACTTTCGTCTCGTGACATATTCTCTCGAATACGAGAACAAGAATTGAATACACGGAATACATACAACAATTTCTATACAACTGTGAATATGAATTCACATCGTCTGAAATATATTGAGAATAAATACTTTTTGACGTGTTTTTTTTGTCCCGATAAGTTATCGCGCAATTTCACAGCATCCAGTGGTCTTTATGTGTCGTTAATAAAAAAACGGTTTATTGACAGGCCTCGTGTTTGACTGTCACTTCTGATCAGCAGCAACATGGATCATCTTCAGGAATTTATTTGTGGAAGTAAGTGTTCAAACTTCACTCTCGATCATTATTCCAATAATTGAAATTGTTTTATGATGAATAATCAATCAATAACTGACTTTGTTAAAAATAAATCCCTCATAAAGTAATATTTCATATTTTTTCGGGAAATACACGGTGAAAAGAATAAACAGAGTTGAAAATTTTCCAGTATGAACTGGTGGAATACTGATTTCGAATCTCCTATGTATCCAAAGAATGTGGAGATAGAAATAGTAACTTCTATTTAATGTAATACAGTAATGAAATAACTGAAATTCTGAACTCACAAGAAGTAATTGACTTTTTTGCAATCAAATTCAGTTTGTTTGCAAAACATTTTTTTCCGAGAAACGAAATGAAAAAGTTTTGTAAATGAACGAAGAACATAACTACATCAAGCCACAGGCACATGGCAGAAATATTCATTCTCCATACGCTATACAAATTCCGTATGAAAGGCATATAAGTATATAATTCCATTACCTTGATGAATACCTACGCTACAGAATCGCAAGGATTCACGGAAAATTTGATAAAAGTTCCTCCTGTGTCTCTTTAGCGACGGGCACATACAGACAAAACTCGTGTCTGACACACACAATTATAATTCGAAGTTGGATGCATGTTCGGCTGAGTTTCGACCCAGTTTCTTTTCATGTGGATTCGGGCGAGTTATACGATGAAACTTTTTCATAAAACTAATCCGGAAGAATTCAAATTTAATCATCATTTATGAGAGTTCGGGAGGTACATCATGTGGGGTATTTAGTTGTAAAGTTGTAAACATTTTCCGATCTGGGGGGTGATTCTCAAATGTCTACTGAAATTTGTGGTGTGCGCAAATTGTCAGTATAAATCTTCACCAGACTAGCTAGCCTGCTATTCTGATTAAGTCATCGACGTATAAAGTGCATACGACTTATTTGTAGAACTGTACTATCTAATATCGTGAACTATCTAACCTGTTTCTTTTCCGGTTTTGTTCACTTTGCTTTTCTCAAGTTTTCAGCTATTTCTGAAGAAATGGATGACTAAATAGACAAAAAACAACCATATTGTACACAAGAACAGAAGAGCACGTTGGTAAGTTTTATGAAAGAGAAAGAAAATGCTTGTCTCCTAGATGGAAAATTCACAGTATCTTTCACTTTCAAAGATGCCAGGAATAGGTGGGAAAGCATTGCTTAAATCCATCTATTCTATTCTAGGAAGTAAAAAGGATTGGAAGCAATGGAGAAAGGTACTAAATCAAGTTTTTTATAAACACTAGTTTTGAAGATTTTTCCTTTCTTTTTGGAAAAAAAGCAGGTGAAAAACGAAAAGTATGCTAGAACTACTGGAGGCCTTGTTTCCCAGAGGCTTTCACTCCAAATGACGAAAAAATTTTAAGCACCATGAGTGCTCAAGCAGTAACTGGAGATACTGAAATTGAAGGGACATCAATAGATTTTCAGTTCTCTGAAATTGCTCCACAAAGAGAGACGTATGGTGAAGAAGCAATAATGAATGACCAGTTTGAAGCATGATTCATTGTACATAGTTCAGATGACCATACATATTTCAAACATGCTGCAAGCACTGCATGTGGAAAAAATTCAAAACAAAAGAACAGTTGCAAGCCAACGATTGCATTCAAGTGCCACAGCTACTACAGTATTAGCTGGGATTTCAAAAAATATGTTGTCTCTGAAAGAGCAATATTATGAAAAAAATTAGTGTAACTGGAAAGACAAGTATTGGCAGAAGAGAATGTTGTTATATATTTAACAGCAGAAAGCAACTCAGTAGGAATGTATTTGGCATTATCAGTCAGTATTATATTTATTTTTTTGGGTTGTTATTGGTTAATTATTATAAAATATGTAGGCTTCACCAGAAGAGGGTATAACGTTTTTATTTTCAGTTCATTTGTTTAGATTTATTTTTATTAATGATACATTGTATACCAAATTTTTTGTCAGGCATAACTCTTGAAGCATCTTCATATACGTGAGTTTCTCGGTGACGAATCACTAACACTTCGTTAATTGCCAAATTTTCGATTGCGAAACACAATTCTAACTCTTCTGGCATCATTTTGTTTCATTCGTATTTTGATTCTAGCGAATTTAACGCGCCAAGCGAATTGTAACCCCTAATGTCGGGCGACAACTTATATGAGAAATGAAGTAGATTTCTCCGAGGCACTCTACATTTTGTCTAATGGGAATTGTCGAATGCAACATTTGAGAATAAGCGTCTTTCCAGTGACACTATTTTTTTCATAATATTGTTCTTTCAGAGACAACCGTGGGACTCTGATGATGTCAGATACAAGAGTTCCACGGTTCAAAACAGAGAGGACGCAGATAGTTGCACGTGCCTATCTATCATATATCCCGAGGGTCACACACACAATTGGTAAACTCTTGGGGAAATACAACATTAAAACGGTTTTTCAAACCCGCCAAGAAGATACAACAAAGCCTCAGGTCGGATAAAGATAAAAGAGACCAACTGTCAGCAGCAGGGGTTTATCGATTACCGTGCACTTGTGGATATGTATACATCGGTACCAGCAAAAAATGTATGGAAACAAGGCTAGAAAAGCATGAAAGAAACTATAGACAAGGCAAACTGACAGGTAGGCTATTGCGGAACACGCACTCAGTGAGGGACACCACAGGATTCTGTTCGAAAACGCGAAACTCATTGCCCTCAACCAGGGATACCATAGTCGACTGATACGGGAGACAATGGAGATCCACAGAAACACGGATGAATTCCTACAGAAAGAAAGAAGCTGTGAACCTCAACCGAATATGGAATCCCATTTCAAGAAATTTAACAATAACAAACATTACTACGGCAGGTAGTGCGGTTATTAATACTAATGATAATTCTCCGAATCCAGATGAAGTAATCGAGGCAATTGATATCAATGAAAATTCTCTAAATCCAGATAAAGTAATCAGCACTCCCAACTACCTGAATCCATATAAATACGATTTTCGAAGTTGTAACACCCAGTCATCGCACCAACGGAACGTCAGGGAAAAATTCCTAAAAACGATGGACTGCAAACCCGTACAATATTAGTGATACTGAAAACCTCATCCGCGAAATCCTTAACCATTTTCTCCTTTGAATTTTTTCATATCTTTTCGAATTATCCATAAATATCGAGCAAACACGCATTATTGTGACACCCTCTATACTGTTTCTCCATGCAATTTGAGTTTTCACCAAAATATCCTGGTCAATATCCGAAATCCCTCCTGAACAATCCGCACGGAACCGTCCAAACAAACCGTGCCTGCCGTCAGTATTTCAGAGTTCTTTAATTAAAACCACGCCGTGACAAGTGAAATAACGTTTGGAAATCAAACAAAGCTCGGATTTCATCTAATTGCGGGCCCGCTTATTCGAACATAAGCTAGTCAAATTAAAAACCCTGGAGGCTTATGAAACGGCGTTAGTAGCGTCCATATGACAGAAGGCCGGCTTTTGCGGCGCGACCGCACTGCCTTCAAATGTAATTTTCGCCGGCGTTCGGACCCGCACACCGAAAAATGGATCGACTCTGCTTGGAACGTATGAGTGAAGGGACATCGACGTGGGCTTTGCAATGACGAACTTTCAGTTTTTTCAGTGGCGCTTGAAGGATTTTCACTCATTGGGGAATTTTTATGCACTTCAAATGAAAGCACGATATTTTTCCGCAAATCGCTAGGGAACATTTACATTCCAGACAAAATTTTCGAAGAAAAAGTCGAGATTTCCTTACTGTAAGGAAATGATATTTCCTTACTGTGTTTATACAATTTCCGTTTTAAACAGTTTATCCCGAAAACGGTTCGAAATCTAAATGGTATTATCTGAACAAAGTCAATCTGAAATTGAATGTAGAGCTCAAACATTTTGAAATATACAGGAGGTTCCATTTGAAAAAATTGAGTTCCACTCATTTTTTCATGAGATCAAAGTATCTGCATTTTCTGAAGACCCTGTATGAAGCAAATGAAAATATGACACGGAGTGAAGATTCTCATAGTATCACTCCACTCCATTTCAAAATTGATCGTTTTAGTGCCAGATTATCAGCATTTATAAAAGTTCATGTTTGGTAAAAAAAATATCGAA